>JASDQU010013668.1:68549-81407 GCA_032191745.1 Picea mariana
AGAAGCCCAGTCAAAATATTTGCTACCTGCGAATTTGAAGGAACATACTCAAGAATTACTACTCCTTTCTGAACTTTATCTTTGAGTAAATGGTATTAAATGTCTATAAGCTTGGAGCAATTGTGAAAAATTGGATTTTCAGAGAGCCTAATGCCACTTTGATTGTCATAGTACACAACCATCGGCCCCACCATATGATTTGTCACTTATGCTATCAAATTGTGAAGCCAATTAGCCTCACAACTAGTAGAAGTTTCCATGTACTTGGCCTTTGTTGAACTCAATGTCATTGCTACTTGCTTCCTACTGAACCAAGATATCATTTCTGACCCTAGGTTGAAACAAAAACCTGAATTGCTCTTCTTAGCACTAACCTTACCTTCCTAGTCTAAATTGACAAAGCTATGCAACATCAACCCTCCATCCCCGACATACCTTGACCCATAATGTGCCATTCAAGTAGTGGAGCACATGCTTTGTAGCAGTCCAATGAATCTACCTCAGCTCAACCATGAACTAGCTCAATTTATGCACCTAAATAAAATATTAGGTTGGGTATTCACCAAATGCATAATGAAACCTTTCAACCACTTGTACACCAAAGATCTACCAAATCTGAATTTAATTCCACTGTCAACTTCATATTCAAAAGCATGGGAGTAGTTAGGGGATTGCAATCCATTATTTGAAATCTCTTCAGAATCTCTATTGTGTATTTCCCTTGACCAAGGAAGACCTCACTTGTACCTTGCCACACCTCAAGACCCATGAAATAGTGCATAAGACCAATGCCCTTCATATCAAACTTGGAGGCTAACTTTCCCTTGTACCATCTCATTGCTACATATAAGGATTAGGTCATCCACATACATGCCCAAAACTAACGGATCAAATTTATGAAACATATATTGAGGGCCAGGGTTTGCAATAGTATTGGTGAATCTCAAATTCAATTAGTATTAATCAATCTATGAGTAACAAGTATGTGATGCTTGCTTCAACGTGTATACAACCTTCTTCAACCTGCATACATGGGTATCTCACTCGTCTACCGCAAATCCCTTAGGATGATTGATACACACTTCTCCTCTATCTTGCCAATTAGAAATGCTATCTTTATATTCATTTGATATAAAGACCATTTGAAATAAGATTTAAGAGACATAATTACCTTGATAGAAGTGTTCTTGCAACTAGAGCAAAGGCCTCGTCATAGTAAACTCTCTCTCTGGAGAACCCTTGTGCAAGGAACTTGGCCTCCTACTTCTCTATGCTCTTGTCAACCCCATGTTTCACCTTATACAACCACTTGGAATCAATCACTTGGTTTTCTTCTAGTCTCAACATAATCTCCCAAACATTATTTTGCAAATGGAGCGATACTCCTCTACCATGGTATAAAAATACTCTAAATTTGCCTCCTCAAAACTAGAAGGCTTTGCATCGACAATGGAAGACATCAACACAACATAATTGGGAAACTTCTTAGGAAGATCGCCCACCCAAAAAGAAGTCTTTGAAGCTCCATCTTGCTCCTGTGCCTCCTGCAATTTTTGGGTAAGCCACCTAGGCTCTCTGGCTCTACTAGGTGGTAAATTAGGGTCTATTCTTAAACTAGAACCTTTCTGATCTGAATCAAAGTTCCCTGAAATCTGCAAATCAACATTTGAGACAAGAAGCTTCTCTCCCTCAACCTCCCTAGGAGGCTTTTGAGACTTTGAGGACCAAGCCTCCTCATTAAACTTCACGTTTTTCACTATTGTCTTCTTTGTGAATGGACACAAAACTTGTAAAGCTTTGGAGGACTCATTGTAGCCAATAAGAATACCATTCAAACTAGAGTGTTCGAACTTTGTCCTTTTCTCCTCTAGAACATGAATGTAGATAAGGCTCTGTTAACCCCTAGATTTTCACCCTTGAAAATATTGAGGGTTAAGAGCCAACATGCAACATTAGGGTTGGCATACTAAGATTTTCTAGAGTTCAGTACTTATGTTGAGCAGGAGGTTGGTTCCCACATGAGGCAGGTACATGATCAATACATGGTTGCTTGGTTCGAAGTCATAGATGACTTAGTTTCCATGCATTTTGAGAGAGATACAAGTGTTGCTAAATTTTAGGAGACACGGTTTGAGTGGGTCTCTTGACAACTTGAGGCAATTCTGAGCATACAGTATGAGTCCTAGCAGGATTCTAGGCCCGATGACACTTTTTCGGGCGACTTGTTGAAGATTTCTATTTTTAGCATGTTTTGCTCTAGGCCCCAAATTCAGATTCTGAGAGCGCAGTATTGATCCTTGAGACATCCAAAGTTTTTTAGACCTTTTTCGTGACGATGTGGCCCAGATTGCTATTTTTAGTAGGTCGAGCACCAGGGCTCACATGTCGGTTTTGATCGCATATTCGGGTCCATTGTAGGAAGACGAGATCAATGAGTATAAGGGCATTCAAGCAACTTCCTATTTTTAACAGGTTGAGTACCATGACTGGCATGTTGATTCTAATTTCGGATTCAAATTCCTTGTGGAAAATCGAATTCAATGAGTATAATATCATGGACATGCGAGGAATTTATATTTTTAGCAGTGGACACATGATGGTGCTTGCCTAGTCATGCCGAGCGTTTGTGGAAAGTTTGGGTTAGTTTCGACAAGTTTTAGAATTTTGGGACCGAATGGATATTTTTAGCCTCTGCTATATTTAACAGGGCCAATCATCATCCATGCAGTGCCAAGTGGCATCCTTAGAGGTTGACATGTGGCAATGATGTGGCATCCACCTAAGCTAGGGCACATATTCCCAAATTAGGGGGTTGCATGAGTTCACTTGTGTCATCTCCCTCATGCTTGAGTTAACTGAAACTTCACTCATGTGTTGGCAGCTAATTGTAGCCTTCACCTACCTCTTCACTCCAGTTGACTCAGGCGCCTTTCTCACTCTCACTTCCACTCATCCTATCTTCGTCAATGCGCCTTCTCCTCCCTCATGCATGTGGATGCATGACTAGCATGTCTCAGTTACTTGTACATGCAGTTATGCTTAGCCTTTCTCATGCGTCCATGCGCCTCACCTACCTTCTCTCTCTCACTTAACTCGCCATCCACTCCTTCATGCGATCCTGAACAAATATGGCACATTCACTAACTCTTCTCCATGCATTCCAACTCACTTATCTCAGTACTCCTCTCCCACATCCACTCAGATTCTATTATTGTCCTCCTCATGCGTCCTCTCTTCTTCCCGTTAAAATTAAGCAGCTGCAATCGCCATTCTCCGGGAGGATGGCGAAGACCCTAGCTGAGATCTAGGGCCCCAGTACACTCCTAGGGTTCTTGGTCTGGGACCAAGCAGTTAGAGCCATGGCAAAAGATCCTAGTGAGGGCCCCCAGTGTATTGCCGGGGTTCTTGGTCAATGATCAAACAATTTGATGATGTAAGTCCCTAGATGTGTTCTAGGGCCCCTGGATGTGTTCAAGGGAATCTTTGCTTAGTGCTTGGATTGATCATTGGTTGTGTACCTCGGTGGATAAGACCCTAGTGGTGATCTAGGCCCCCTAGATGTGTTTTGGGGTACCCTGGTTTGGGACCAGGGAGTTCTTGGTTAAGTACCAAGACAAGATGATGTGTGATCTTTTTCTCTCTCGAGATGGTCCATGAGACCTAGGAGCAGTTAAGAAGGACATGATCACATCAATGACCTTCCTCTTATTGTGGGATGATAAAAGCTTATAAGTTATCATGAGACCCTTGTGGACATTTTGCCATTGAAGAAGACCCCTTTGACTTGTTGCCTCCCCCTGTTTGTGCCATGTCCTTCTTAATGTTTATGTGGTGTTGGTATTTTCTAGTCACCTTGACTTGTTGACTTTCTAATTAATATTTTTATAATTAAAATATTAATTATTTTTTAATTTGTTTTATTGTTGGATTTTAATTTAACCCTAAAAGATAGGGTTAATTTAATTAACCCTAACCCCTACCTAAACTATATAAGGAGACCTCTTCTCCTCTCTCACTCACTCATTCTCATTCCTCCAAAACCCTTCTTGGTCTGAAATTTGCTGCAACTCTCTTGTTCTGATTTGTATTATGGTGTAGCCTCCTTTTGGATCAATTTTTCTCTTGTTGTTTAGTGCCGTGGCCTCCTTTGACAAACCTTTGTTGGGTGCGACCTACCTTGGATTTTCTCACTTGTTGATTTGGGGGTACGACTTCTCTTCTTGTGATGGTGTAGGGTGCGACTACCTTGATTTGGTTGCTGTCTAGTGGTGCAACCCTCTTCTGGCTAATTTGTCTTGCTGATATGAGGGTGCGACCCTCTCCTGGTTGACCTCTTTTGCTGGTATAATGGTGTGGCCCTCCTCTTGGGGCAGTCCCTTGATGGTTTAGGGCTATGACCCCCTTCTCTTCTTCTCTACAGTCTGCCGTCACCTCCTTCTTGTTGTTGTTGCCACCTTCAAGCTTCCATTTCCTCAAATTTGGTGCCACCTAATTGCTGTCACTTGTTTACAACCTTCATCACTTATTTACAACCTTCATCACCCTCATAAGGGTTTGTTGTGACAACCCTATTTTTTGCCACTTATTTTCGCTGCAACAATCCCTTTTTGAACGATTTTTGTTAAGGGCTGTTAGTGGGTTTCTTTCAGCCTCTAGATTGGTCATTGAGGTTTTCATATCAGCCCTATACTTTATGTTTATTATGCCGATTGGTTTTTGAGTTCTACCTAAAGTTCTTGGCAAAACTATCCACAAGATCATGATGACATCTACCCTTGAGGGTTTGATCCATGACCATTATAGCTTTTTTTGAGCATACAGAAAAGAGGACAACAACACATCAGGTAAATTTGTTCCTTGTTTTTTGGCTAAGGTAATGTTCAGATTTGTTTCTTATCTGTTCCTTGTTCAAATTAATTTTCATATATAGTTCAGAGTTGTTTTCTTTAGTAATGTTCAGATCCACCATATTATTTCTGTGATTGATTTACTTCAGAAATTTTTGAATTGATTGCTGATCTATATTTACTGTAGTAAATAAAATTAAAAGATTTTTTCTGTTCTAGTTTGCCTTTGAATTTCTAACATGGTATCATTGCTTAGTGTGTGAAAAGAGCTCAATTGTGGTAGACTTTTGAGCATGCGTAGATCCACACCTGAGGGTTTGTTTTGCAGATCAACAGTAAACTTGTTTTATATCAGATCTTGTTTTCAGTATGGCTTTATCTTCAGTCAAAGTAAAAGATAAGCTTGAAGGGGCTTCATACTTCAATGCTTGGAAGGCTAGGGTTTTCAATATCCTAGAAGAATGTGACTTGGATGAGTTGGTTACCAGGATGATAGAAGAACCTACTTCAAATACAGAAAGAGTAGCCTATAAGAAGAGGCAGGCCAAAGCCAAGAGGGTAATTTTTGACTCAGTTGAAGATTTCGTGATGCATCTTATCGCTCATCTAAGGACAACTAATGAATGCTTTGATGCCATAACAAATCTATATGAATAGAAGGCTCAAACTCAGAAGAGGATTTTGAAGAAACAACTACGTACATGAAAGATGGAAGGATGAAACTATCTCTGCCTTCTTTTCCAAAATTGCCCAAACAAGAGATCAACTTGCAGCAATTGGAGTTGCAGTTGATGATGATGACCTTATACAAACAACAATAGATGGTCTTCCCGACTCATGGGAGACATTCCTCTCATCAGTCAATCGAAGAGAAGTACAACCCAACTTTGAGAGATTATGGCATGATTGCCTCGAAGAAGAAGGTTGACATTAAAGCATAAATGAACCCTCAACGGTAAAAGACCATGCTCTTTCAGTCAAAGCTAAGAAATGGAAGAAGTTTCCTTAGCACAAAGGCAAAGGTAAGAAACTCCAAGGTAAGCACTCTCACTTTCACTCTCATTTGTCTGAAGTAAGATGCTTTAACTGTAAAAGGCTAGGTCATTATGCAAAAGACTGCAAGAATCCTCCTTCACAACATAAACGGGAGGCAGGTTCCTTGCTTCAGTTGCAACTGAGGAAGAAGAGCCTCAAAGAAGAACCATAGCTACTACTAAAGAACAAGAACAAGAACAACGCAAAGAAATTTACCTTGTTTCAACTCTCCAGTACTGTCACTAAATCAAAATAATTTTGGCTTGTGGACAACGGGGCCTCCAAGCACATGATAGGATTCAAACAAAACCTTGTGAACTATCGAGATAAGAAGTTCAATGTGAAGGTAGAATTGGGTGATGATGACACCTATGCCATCAAAGGATTTAGATCAACACCTTTTCAACTTCAGTCAGACAATGTATTTCATATTGAATAAATTCTTTATGTTCTTGGATTAAAGACAAATCTTATCTCAGTTGCAGTTCTAGAAAGTAAAGGGTACTCAATAGCCTTCTCCAAAGGAAAGACTCTTATGTGGCTCTCAAATGAGAGTATGAGCTCAATAATGATGACTTTACAAAGTCACTGGTCAAGTTATTCAAGCATTAGCTCATGAGATGATCAACCCCTGTGAACTATGACACAAAAAGTTTAGACATCTCAATGATAATGCTCTCCCAGGTTTGCAAAAGATGGTAACATGTATGCCAACTTTTCCTTTTTGAGCATGATAGTATTTGTAGAGACTGTGCTTTAGGTAAAAATACAAAGAAAGCTTACCCTCACAGTAATATAAAAACTAATGGTATATTAGATCTTATTCATTATGATCTTTGTGGACCTATGACTGCTCCGTCCATAAATGGTTGTCTTTATTATATCATTTTTATTGATGATTGTTCTCGTAAAACTTAGATTTATTTTTTGAAAACTAAAGATGAATCTTTCAGTAAATTTTAGGATTTTAAGAATCTTATTGTGAATCAGATAGGTAGACACATCCGTGTTTTTAGAATAGACAATGGAAAATAATTTGACTCCCACAAGTATGATGATTTCTGTCGAACTTTCGAGATTAAGAGGGAGTTGACTGTGCCTTATAATCCTCAACAGAATGGGGTTGCATAAAGAAAGAACATGACAATTTGTGAAGTAGCCAGAGCCATAATGTATAATCATAATCTTCCATTGTCTCTTTGGGCCGAAGATGCTAGCAATGCAGTCTATATTCAGAATTGGTGTCCTCATAAAGCCCTAGAAAAGAGAACTCCTGAAGAAGTATACACTGGCAAGAAGCCTTCAATTGACCATTTGAGAATTTTTGGTAGTCCTGTCTACATTCATGTACCAAAAGAAAAGAGGACTAAGTTAGAGCCCTCTGGAAAGAAAGACACTTTTGTGGGATACAGTGAGACCTCAAAAGCATATCGAATCTATGTACCAGGGAAAAAGTTCATAGAGGTCAGTAGAGATTTGACCTTCGATGAGGAAGAAACCTTTCGTCGTTCTAGAGAACTTCCATGTGGTACAGAGGAGCATGGAGCTCCATCTCTAGAACCTTCAGATGAGCACAGGGAGGAGGCCAGAGAGCCTTCAATGGATCCCATAAGGGATTCTGTTGAGTTTCCCTTACAAAAACCTCATGTCAAAAGGATGCCAACATGGTGCCTTGAAATTTTAAAGTAAGTAGAAAAACATGCAACACCTAAAGGTACCTTCAGAGAAAGAAAGAAACCAGATAAATACTTGGGCTTGATAGCTTAGTTGAATCTTGTGATTGACTCAAAACCTTCCACTTTTGACGAGTCTACCAAACATAAAGTGTGGAAGGATGCTATGATAGAAGAGTACGAGTCAATATTGAAGAATGATGTATGAGAAGTAGTCCCAAGACCTAAAGGAAAATCAATAGTAACCTCTAAATGGATTTACAAAATAAAACATGCAACAGATAGCAGTGTTGAAAAATTCAAAGCTAGATTTGTGGCTTGTGGCTTCTTTGAGAAAGAAGGAATTGATTATGACGAGATCTTTGCTCCTGTTGCCAGGTATACCTCTATGAGAATCATCATCTCTCTTACTTCAGTTTTTGCTTGGAAACTTCACCAAATGGATTTTAAGACTGCCTTTCTTAATGGTGAAGTTGAACAAGAGGTTTATATCAAGCAACTTGAGGGTTTTGTGATCCATGGGAAATAATTTCATGTTTGCAAACTAAGAAATATTTGTATGGATTGAATCAAACTTCGAGAGCTTGGTATGGAAGAGTTGACAATTTTCTTTAGTCTTGGGTTCTTCAAGAGTATAACAGATCCTAATCTTTATATAATTTGATAGCTCAGACTAAGAGGGAGTTATCAACAAAATTTGAAATGAAGGACTTTGGTCTTATGCATTACTTTCTTGGCTTAGAGGTGTGGCAGAAACTTGGTGATATATTTTTCTCACAAAGCAGGTATGCAATTGATGTGCTTCACAGATTTGGGATGCTGGATTGTAAGTCCATGACCACACCTATGATTTCTAACTTGAAGAAGTTAAATGATCAAGCTACATGTTCAGACCCAAAAGATCCTACCACATATCGTTACATTATTGGGTCCTTGATGTATCTAGTTCACACTAGACTAGACATTTGTTACGCAGTGAATGCCCTCAACCAGTTCATGTGTGAACCGAAACATATTCATATGGTTGCTGCTAAGCATATTCTCAAATATGTCCGAGAGACTATAGCCTATGGGCTCATATACACTTCTAGTGAAGGTGTAATACTTCATGGCTATACAGATTCAGATTGGATGGGTAGTACAGTGGACTAGAAGAGTACTTCCAGATATTGTTTCAGTTTGGGTTCAGGTATGATCTGTTGGTCCAGCAGGAAACAAGGCTCCATAGCTCAAAGCACTGTAGAAGTAGAATAAATTGCTACAAGTGTTGCCAGTAGAGAAGCAGTGTGGATCACAAAGCTACTTTCAGATTTGTTCAGTGCTGAGATGGAACCCACAATAATTCACTATGATAACCAGAGCTGTATAAAACTCTCCGAGAATCTTGTGTTTTGTAAGGTCTCTTCCAACAGAGCCTTATAAAACATAATTTAAGTATAGAAATGTTATCCTAAATTCTTTACAATTCATTATTCAACATATAACCATTCATTATTCAGCGTATAACCCTGTTCAACAAAATTAAAATTTATGAGCAACATGATAATAAACCACATATTCAACATAGTTGTTATGAACAATATATAAATAATGAACATGAACAACATAACAATAATGAACACATCATAATAATGAAAATACCTCAAACTGATGCTGTTCTCCAACTCTGTCCAAGTTGAAGCTCTGCCCAAAATTCACTAACCTTCCAGCCAGCTAGGAGTAGCCTATCCGGCACCAAGATTCCTTACGGTTTCCTGGCCCTCGAGCCCAAAATTTCCAGCAACAGGTGCCCCCTTTGAAAGTCCTCTTGCAAGCTCCTCAAGCAAGCTGCCAGTAAATCCAGAAATATAGGTATAGTCCCAAAACTGTCCTCCCTTCACCTTCTCCTTCTCTCCTGTCAAAATATTACTCCCCCCAAACAAAAGAAGACCCCCTTCCCGAGTGTTTCCCCTTGCCTTATCCTCCTTTCCCCCATTATTCACCGCCTTATCCCTCAATTAAACCTCAACCACCTTATCCCCCTTTCCATAATGGGTCCATCTACCGATACACTAAGTCTCCAAAATAAAAATTAATAATTTATTAACTAAAATTCATTAAACAAATATTTAATCATGAGATTAATTAATTAATTAATTAAACTAATATTCATTAAACAAATATTTAATCATGATAATTAATTAATTAATTAGGGTTGTTACATACACCCAGCCTTCAGGGAACTTCGTCTCGAAGTTAAAGTATTTTATGATACAAGGGAAATGACACATGGTTCACACATTCATATCCAATAAACAACATTATCAGTAAATAAGCCAATAAAATTCATACATACTAGTGTACATGTGCAAGAAATGCATGTGTAGCTAGTACATACAAGTCTCGTGCATGTACTAATAACAATAACTATCACCTCTATAATAATTTCTATATGCATCCAATCCAATCAACAAGACTATTCATTTTATAAAAGATAATAAACCAATCAAATGTTTGCGAAATCTCTTAATTACAATAATCTAGCTCAACAATGTTTATTTAGACAATTGTAGTTTAGTTAAGTAATTATGAATATACATATATACACATTTTCTTTTCAAAAGGAAAAACAATAAATTCCACCATAAGGCAAATCTACATACACTCTCACTATTTCTATTCATCCTTCCTCCCTAACTTACTTCCATCTTCCAATCCTATCCTTCCTCTGCTGGACTATCTTGGAGTGTCAACTATATTGACCTAACTCCAAATAGAACCCATAAGCAGAAGTGTCACTATCTTGACCAAGCTTCCCTAGCAGACAATTGACAATCATCATCACGCGTCTAGGGGAGCGTGAGCTAACACCGTCCTCCCATGACTCCAAATTTTGGAGGATACACGGTGGGAAATACCTCCACCCCTCCTAATAGGACTAGGGTCCACACCCTACAATGGAGTATACAGTGACATTGTGTTGTTAGGAATTTTGTCATCGTTTATTCAGTTTTTGGGCAGTCTCACCACCTGAAAACCTGCACTGGTCCATATATCATAACAGTGCATTCGCACCAATATAATTTCACATACAAGATTCATACCATATTGTTTCTCGGTCGGTGGTAATGACATCCACTTTTATTACCATTATCCCTTGGCTATTTCAAAGCCCATTGACCTGGAAATTAGTCTATAACACAAACTCATACATATCTATGCATTATCATAATGTAAATGCGTTCGACCATAATCTCAATTCGGTATCCATGTACCAACAACTTTAATGTTAAAATTTCCAAGTTAGAAATAGATATCATAATATCCTCATAATTCAATTAACGTTACCCGTTCATAGAATTTTCATTTATGTAATATATTGCATCATATCCACCATCATTCACATAACATTAAACATTCATAGATTTCACATTCACATAATATATTGCATCATATCCATCATCATTTAAGTGACATTTAAACATTTATAAATTTGCATTCACATAGTAGGTCGCATCATATCCATCATCATTCAAATAACATTTAAACATTCATAGAATTTACATTCACATAGTAGGTCACATCATATCCATCATCATTCAAGTGACATTTAAACATTTATAAAGGTTCATACGTCTTAAAAATTCAAGTGTATCATTAATAGTTTCACTGTGAATAGAACATAAAGGTAATTAGGCCTCAGGTAATCCTAGCTGTCTAAGTCAAAAGGTGGTGTTACATACACCCAAACTTCGAGAAACATATTCTTGAGGTGGTCAAAAAAGTGAGGGATAATCTCGTCGTAATGTCTCAACATCTTCCCAAGTAGCAGATCCTGGACTATACTTGTCCCACTAGAACTTAACTTGGTCTACTAGATGGTTCCTGAGCTGTCGAACTCTACGGTCCAATATGCGTAATGGTTCTACCGTGAGGGTTCCCGCGTCCGATACCTACAATTCCTTCCAATTTAGTTTATGTGATTCATCAACAACATAATGACGTAGCACAGATACATGAAAAACATTATGAGTTTTATGCAAGTGGGGTGGCGGTATGAGACGATAAGAAATAGGTCCAATTTTCTCTTGGATTTTGAACGGTCCTATAAATTGAGGTGACAACTTTGTCCCCTTCTCGAACTGAATGGTATTCTTATTAGGCCCGATACGAATGAAAACCTGATCTTCCACTTTATAACTTTGGTCAGTCTTGTGTGCATCAACATAAATTTTCTGTCTATCTTGTGCTTCCTTTAGTCTCTGCCTAATTTGAATCACCCGTTCCTCCATCTCTTGGATCAATTCTGGCCCAACTGTTACTCGGTCTTCTAATCTTTCCCAACTCAATGGTGTTCTGCATGGCCTTCCATACAGAGCTTCGTAGGGTGGCATTCCGATGGAACTATGAAAATTGTTATTGTAGGCAAACTCTACCAAAGGTAGGTACTTCTCCCAATGGGTTTGATTATCCATGACATACATCCTAAGCATGTCTTCCATAACCTGATTTACTCTCTTAGTTTTCCCATCTAATTTAGGATGATATGCTGTGCTTAAGTTCATCTGAGTCCCCAATGCTGACTGCAAACTTGTCCAAAACCTAGAAGTGAATCTGGAGTCCCTATCTGAAATGATCTTCTTGGGTATCCCGTGCAAACGGATGACCTCACTTACAAACATGCGTGCCACATCAGTGACATTGTAAGTGTCTCTAACCGGAACAAAATGAGCACTCTTGGTTAACTTATCAACTATCACAAGAATGACATTGTCTATGAGATGTGAGTGACAACCCCACAACAAAATCCATAGAAATGACTTCTCACTTGGACATAGGAACATCATGTGGTTGTAGGAGACCTGTCGGGTGATGGTGGTCGACTTTCACTTGTTGACACTCTAGGAACTTGGCGACGAAATGGACTACATCTCGCTTCATGCCTACCCATAAGAAGAGCTTCCTCATGTCTGTGTACATTTTCTTCACACCCGGATGCGCACAATAAAGTGCTCTATAAGCTTCCTTCAGTATGATGCTTCGAATATCCCCACCTTCAGGGATGTACATCCTTCCTCGATATCTTAATAATCCATCCACTTCCACTATATCCATCATACTTTGAATCTAACTGCCTCCCACTCTCGAGCTTTGAAGTAACCTTTAAATACCAACTGTCTTCAAGGAGTTGCGTCAACACATGTTCCTGCAGATTGACTTTTAAGGGTACCAAGGAGAAGACACGTGGTCTCCTACTTAAGGCATCCGCGACCACATTTTCTTTTCCCTTGATGTATGAAATACCAAAATCGTACTCACTCATA
>JASDQU010013668.1:91001-110829 GCA_032191745.1 Picea mariana
CTAAAAGATAGGGTTAATACAATTAACCCTAACCCCTACCTACACTATATAAGGAAACCTCTTCCCCTCTCTCACTCACTCATTCTCATTCCTTCAAAACCTTTCTTGGTCTGAAATTTGTTGTGGTTCTCTTGTTTCTCATTGGTATTGTGGTGAAACCTCCTTTTGGATAAGTTTTTATCTTGCTGTTTAGTGTTGTAGCCTCCTTGGAAAGACCTTTGTTGGGTGTGGTCTCCTTGGGATTTTCTCACTTGGTGGTTTGGGGGCACGACTGCTCTTCTTGTGCTGGTGTAGGGTTCAACTACTTTGATTTAGTTGTTGTCTAGTGGTGTGGCCCTCTTCTGGCTATTTCCTCTTGCTAATATGAGGGTGCGACCCTCTCCTGGTTGACCCCTTTTACTAGTACAGTGGTGCGCCTCTCCTCTTGGGGTAGTCCCTTGATGATTTAGGGTTGCGACCCCCTTCTCTTCTTCTGTACAGTCTGTTGTCACCTCCTTGCCGTTGTTGCTGCCACCTTCAGGCTACCATTTTCCTCAGATATGGTGCCACCTAATTGCTGTCACCTATTTACAACCTTCATCACCCTCATAAGGGTTTGTTGTGGCAACCCTATTTTGTGCCACTTATTTTTGCTGCAACAGTCCCTTCTTGAATAGTTTTTTTTTAAGAGTTGTTAGTGAGTTTCTTTCAGCCTCTATATTGGTCATTGGGGTTTTCATATCAGCCCTATACTTGATGTTTATTATGCTGATCGGTTTTTGAGTTCTACCTAAAGTTCTTCTTGGAAAAACTGTCCACAAGATCATGATGAGATCTACCCTTGAGGGTTTGATCCATGACCATTATAGCTTTTTCTGAGCATAGAAAAAAGAGGACAACAACACATTAGGTAAATATGTTCCTTGTTTTTGGATAAGGTAATGTTCAGATCTATTTCTTATCTGTTCTTTGTTCAAGTTAATGTTCAAATATAGTTCAGATTTGTTTTCTTTAGTAATGTTGAGATCCACCATATTATTTCTGTGATTGATTTACTTCATAAATTTTTTAATTGATTGCTGATCTATATCTAATGTAGTAAATAAAATTAAAAGAATTTTTTTGTTCTAGTTTGCCTTTGAATTTCTAGCACTTCCTTTGGATGTGCATTCCTCACTTGCTATATATTGGAGGCTTTCCATTGTATAATATTCCAATTATAAAATAGTATGAAGAACATAAATAATTGGCTAGAAATCACAGATAAACAATGATATAACCAGAACAATACCACAATAATACCATAATGACACCATAAAGAGCACTTTGATTACTAAGAGCAATATTCACTTGCCTCTTCAAGGGGGAAACCTCCAATAGATGAGAGATCTATTACAATAATATCTAAGAAAAAACTTCTCATACCCTCTACTCCTATTTGTACTAAATATGTCTATCCAAAAGAACAATCTAGAGGAAGATCCTTTTAGAAGAGGAAGTTTCTATTAGGTCTTCTTACATTTGACTTATTCTTCCTTATTGCTAGGCCTTATTAATATTGACGTTTATTACATGGAAATATATTATTTTACCTATGTGAGGGGTCAGGTCCCTAACATGTCCTCCCCCTTAAAAAAACCCTTGTCCTCAAGGCTTGAGATGAGGAAATTGCTAAAGAATGGTAACTGGTTCCGAAGTGGCATCTGCTGGAGTTGTATCTTTCCACTGGACTAACACTTTCTTGATGGTGCACTGACACAGATGACGCTCATGATGGTCCAAAAATACTTGTAGTTGTATCCAAATGGAGCCTTCTTCGTCCAACTCGAGAATGTTGGTTTGAGTTTGGCACTTAGTTCCAATCACCTTCTTTAAGCAGGAAACATGAAAAATAGGATGGAGCTTAGAATGATTGGGAAAAGCTAATTGATAGGCTACCTATATCACAAGCTTGAGAACGGTATAAGGACCACAAAATATGGGTGCCAGTTTCTGACAATGGTTAGCATTGAGGGAATTTTTCTTATAAGGTTGCAGTTGAAGAAACAACTAATCTCCTTCTCAAATTGACGTTCATAGCGACCTTGATCTGCTTGTTGCTTCATGCGATTCTGGGACATGACCAAATTCTCTTTGAGGATATGAAGAATAGCCTCTCGAACTGTAAGTGTTTGGTCAACCTCCTGGACCTTTGAGACACTTGAAAATTATGAGAGAACTGCAAGTGGATTTTGTCCATATACCGCTTCAAAAGGAGTCATGTGGGTATTTGTATGGTAAGAAGTGTTGTACCACCATTCAACTAGTGGTAACCATTGAGCCCACTGATTTTGCTGTTCCGACGCAAAATACCTAAAATATGTTTCCAAACACTTGTTGACAACTTTAGTTTGACCATCAGTCTGAGGATGATAAGCTGTGCTGGGATGCAATTGGGTACCCTGTAGCTTGAACAGTTCTTGCCAAAAATTGTTGGTGAAAGTTGGGTCACGATAAAAAACAATAGAATGAGGCATGCCATGAAACTTGAAGACCTGATCCATGAAAAGTTGAGCCATGGTGGAGGCTATAAATGGGTGTTGAAGAGCACATAAATGAGCATACTTGGAAAGACGATCAACTACCACCATGATGAATGATTTATTGCCCGATTTAGGTAACACTACAATAAAATCCATAAAGATATCCCTCCAAATAGCAAGTAGAATCATAACACTTGTTGCATTGACAAACATTACATTCTGCCACAAAATTGTGAATGTCCTGTTTCATACCATCCCGGAAAAAAGAACATTTGATCCAGTCATAGGTTTTGGTAAACCCTTAGTGCCTAGTGGTGGGTATAGAATGAAGCTCAGAAAGTATTGTGGATTTAAGTTTTGACTGTTTACTTAAATACAAATGACCTTTGTATTGAAGTTCATCATTGTGCCAAGAGTACCCTGGGGAAGCTGGAGAATTGGCCTGCAATTATTGTATCAAATGCGAAATTTTGGGATCTTGTAGCCATTCCTATGTAACACCCATGTTTCCCCCAACTTGTAATTAATCATAAAATAAGATTACCATGCTAAAGAATGTAGAGAGTGTAAATGTATTATTGTTTGAGTTGCCAATAGCTGACTGTGGGGGTGAAGCCTTGAAAGTACTGGCCATGATATCACTAGAGGAAAGAATGTGAAAAATATAAGGGAGGATCATTATATCAAATAACCCCAAATTCCCTTGATGAGGATATTAAACCTCCTTCAGATCCCAAGGAGAGAAATCAATTAATGAAGAAAGGACCAGTGGTTGAATTATCAACCACTCCCATGAATGAAAGCATGGCCAAAACTGCAGAATATCAGCCCGAAGTACAACTGGGTATGACAGACCAAGCTGACCGGAACTGCCTTCTGACAAAAGGAACAAGATGGGTCGAGAACCATCCTGGAAGAGCATCCTGATAAACCTCATCGAGGCCATAAAAAAGAAGGAAATCTTTGAAAGTTTACAGAGAACAAAACCCGAGCAGAAGCTGAAACATAGAAAGAGTCCTTGAGAACTGCACGAGTTCCCTGTTGATATCATGGCTTGGCATGAGGGTGGCCAGAGTGCTAAGAATGAATACCTTTGAGCCTATGGTTAGGTGGAAGGATGAAAAGTTGGCTACCACCTGTAATAGATAAGTACTCACATATATTGTGTATTTAAGTGGTACTGTGAATTAAAGTTGGATATTCTATGAATGTTGCAGGGATATATATGTTTTCTTAATGATTTATACTGCACCCCTTTTTGGTGTCTTCTTGATTGTATAATTAAGCAAGTAGGAAATTATATGGATTATATATTTTTTATACTTGTAAATGCTTGCATCATGTGGGGGCTTAAGCTAGGGCCACAAACTGTGAGTTTTTCAACCTTAGGCATAGTTTCATGTACGCATGTCGACCCTCCTAGTCGTTCTAAGTTCCTTGGAGGACAGAGTCTGTTAAAGCTCAGGAGAGATAGTGAATGTATGCATAGGCTCTCTGTGAGGAAAACAAAGACTGAGAACCACTTAATTCCTAGAGTTGAGGAATGAACATAAGGAGTGCGCGGAAGGATTCTTCCAAGTGTTACGTTCTAGAGAAAGAGCGCAAGGATCTTAAGCCTTTTAGAGCCAACCAAGCTCAGGAAGAATAGCGATATTGAAGTATCGAAAAGTAAGGATCATTTGTTCTAATAAAGAATAAACAAGAAACTATTCAGGAAGAGACAAGTTCTGTTGTGATCGTTGGATATGGAAAGGAGTGCGGGAGTTAACCCCTTGAGTCCTTCAGACTTCGTGAGTTCGACGAACTGTGAGTTCATCATAAGGGAAGTAAAAATCCTTGAAGTCTCGAAGTCCCAAGTTAATACGGACCATGGATCTTAGGATCCATCGGGATCCTTCTCAACCGTCCTATCTATGAGATTCAGAGTCGGGTTTCGGGAGAATCGCGTGTTGGAGTGATCAAAACCCCGAAGGTGAAGTTACAGAGCACGTAGGAGACACTCACAAAGTTAGTGAACACTCTGCAACTCAGTAAGGAGTGCTTAAGCAAAGGTTGATAGGAGGGCACATATATGCCTTTGAGGAATAGAAGAGTCAGAGACATTCGAGGTCCGAGAAGTTGAAGCTCAAAAGAGATAGTGCTAAGATGGCACAAGAGTATGACTTATTCTAAGTACCGAAGCTCAGAAGAGATAAGCACTTTTCAGAAGTGCAGACGAGGTCCAAGATATGGAATCATAGGAGGAACAAAGGTTGAGGCCTTTGAATACTTAGAAAATCCTCTAATCTAGAGGAATTCGAAAGCTCCGGAGGAGGAGCGACATCATCCATCAGATTGGTTGTGGAGAGGAGACTGGACCATTAGATCAATGTCCAGTGAAAAAAGGAAGTGCAGAGGAGAGGAACAGATCCCATATGTTGGATCTAAATGTGAAGGGCCAGTAACCATTGGATCCTGAAGTAAATGCACGAGACTTAATCCTTGTGTGCACAAGAGAGTGGACTTTTCAAAGTCCCAAAGTAAATTGGGATCGTCCATCGTCAAGGAGGATAGGTGGCGTAAGATCCACAACTTCGGAGGATTGTGGACAAGGAGGAGGAAAAATAGCCAGAGTAAATCCCGGCCGTTGATCTCCAGAGGACACACATCAATAGATCAGTAACTCCAGAGAAATCACTTTGAGAGTTTCTGATTGAGAGTTGAAACTCCCAAAGCCCGGAGAGTCAGAGCCCATAAGTAAATCTCAACCTCCAGATTGAAAGGGACACGTGGTAGAGATCCGTTGTCCTTAGGTTAAAGTCAAGTTTGATATTTGAGGTTCCCGAGTCCTGGAGAATCCAAAGGACCGAAGCACCGAAGTGCCGAAGCATCGAAGTACCGAAGGGCCAAAGCACCGAAGAGCCGAAGAGATCTAAACCGTCATATCCAGAGGATAGGTGGCCTGAATCCATGGATTCCAGGTAATGACCCAAAGTAAACGTTGACCATCAGGTTTTCTGAAGTATATCTGAACCGTTATATCCCCCAAAGTAAACCTCAAGTGTCGGATTTCCAAAGTGATTCTGAGCCATTAGATCAACAACTTTCAAAAATCCATTCGAGAGTTTCTTAGTTGAGATTTGAGATTTGTGAAGTTCGAAGTTCCGAAGTGAATCCCAATTGTCTGATCAGCCGAAGCAGATCCGAGTCGTCAGATCACTAGAAGTAAATCTCAAGCGTTGGATCGCCAAGGTGAATCTGAGCCGTCATATACTGTCTATTCAAGAGAAGGCAAGGTTTGAGAGTTGATATTTCCGAAGTCTGAACTTTCGGAAATGCGAAGTAAATCTCATTCATCCGATCAGTCGAAGTGAATTTGAGTCGTCATATTGTCTGAAGTGAATTTCAAACTTCGAATCACCCGAAGTGGATCTGAGCCATTAGATCCAAGGGAGACATGGTGAAAATATGAGAACTCTGGATAAATATATGAAGTAATTCATAGCCGTCAGATCCAAGGGAGACGTGGCGAAAATCTGAGAACTCTAGATAAATATGTAAAGTAATTCGTAGCCGTCATATCTATGGGAGATGTGGAGAAAATATGTGGACTCCAAGTAAAAACTCGAAGTAATCCTCGATCGTCAGATCAAGAGGACACGCATCAATGGATTATAGCCTTAAGATAAAAGCCATTGGGAAAAAGGGTGAAGTTTGAGATTTGAGATCTCAAAAGTCTGAAACCCGAAGGAGATCTTGACCGTTGATCGAGAAGTGGGCCACAGGACTGTTGATCCAGTTGAAAGGTCAACCACCCGAAGTAAAGGTAGGGCCGTTGATTAGAAGGACAGGTGTCCACAGATCATCAAATCAGAAGATTGAAGTATGGAAGAGAGTAGGGTTTTGAGAGTTGAAACTCCCGAAACCCAAAATCATGAAGGAGATTTTGTCTGTTGATTTTGCAAGAGGTCAGATCTGATCCGTAGGTCTGAGAGGGATAGGAGTTGCACAAACGTTAAAAAATTGAGGGTGGCCTGCAATTCAAACTGTGGATTTGAAAAGAGGACATGTGGAGGCTTGAGGAGAATTGCGAGCCGAAAAGAAGTTTGATTCAAACCACTTTTGGTTGCGTCTGCAATCACGTGGTCCCGTAAGGTCATTGCCCAAGGTCACCTCAAGAGGGGGGCTTATCCAAAAAAGGAGATAACGCCCATTACTATGAGATTTCACAGGGGAGTGAAAGGGAAGGTCATGGTTGCTATTAAACCTGCACCAAGAAGCCGAAAGGTTTCGTGTTTAATTAAAAAAAGAGACCATCAAGGTCTCAGAGAGTATTTTGGGTCTAGAATAAAAAATCCTTGACCGAGAGGTTGTGTTGGTTCCCCGAATTTCCAAAATAGAAACCATGGATGGAGAATATGTCCTCTAATAAAAGAAACATTTTTTTATACCCCGTCGTGGGTATGTTACGAATTGGTATCAACGCATGGTTAAAACACTTGGCCTTCTTGGGCTCATGTACGAGTCACATAAGGAGGTATTGTTATCTACATTTACTCCTTGAGGAGAAGGACTGCATATTGGACCTGTGATTTTGGGAATTCTTATTGAATTTTAGCAGAAGAATTTCTTTAGCCCTCTGTCAAAGTGATAACTACTCTTACTGGAGTAGGGATATGCTAATTAACATTTATAATAAGACTTGAATGTGGATAGCTGAAGGTGGCAGGGTTCTGGCAAGGGTAGCTGAAGCCCAAAGGACAAATGACCTAGTGTTCGTAACACTGCTTCTAAGCATGGGCAGTTGGAACTTCAGGCACTAATGATGGTGGATTATATAATGGTTAATACCTTTGTGGGCTTAAAGGAATCTAATAGGATTAGGTAGTATTTTTGGCAGTTATAGTTACTGATTTAAATTAAAATTAGAGTATATAACTCCTCATGACCAGAGAAAAGTGAGATGGGAAAAACCCTATGGATGCTGAGTCAAGAAGGTTTTCTTGCTAGATGTTGTCGCATAAAGAGGAAAGTGACCCTGGTTGGTTATTTTCATGAGAGAAGGAAACATCAATATTATATATGACTGTGATATTAGTCCTGTAAGTGACTGAAATATCAAACTAAAGGACAAAAATGATGAAATTAAACTATCCAGTGAGTGCATGAGGTAAAAAGGTGCAAAAGATGCACCTACTTATACACGAATGTGTATACATGATCATAAGGATGATTGGAAGATCCTTGGGAAAAAGGATATAGAAGCCTGATATGTCCATGTGTGTGAATGAAATGGAAAAAGTTCAAGCAATAAGCTAGCAGGATGGATACTTATATGTGTTTAATTATGCTTGAGTGCATGGGTTTAATGCATTGTGGAGCTTCCTAATATGAATCCTGATATTAATACCAATTAGGTATGAATGATATTAAACGTGCAAGTGATGCACATGTATGATGTAAGAGTATAGTTATAGATACAATATGGTTGCGTTGCCTTGATGAGTGAAATATAAAGCAAGAATTTCTCTTGTAAAAAATAAATGAATACTATGGATGCATGGATGGCTCCATTCCAAAGAGTCATGAAAGTTCTGTTCCAAATAATAGCTTGAGGGGGAATGTATTCCCTTTCCTCAGGAAATACTAATATAATTAGATAAAAAGGGTAAATGAGAAAAGATGTTTTGTTGTCATAATAAGAGGCAAATGATTATGGCTTTGAGAATCAAATGAGAAGGATTGTGAACAATCCTGAGTTGACTGATCTTAAAAGTATAGATGTAGGTGGGCTGCAAAACATCCCTATGACCTCTACAGGCAAGTTTAGGATTATGAATATGATAGTACATAATGGATGTAAGTTAACAAAACTAGAATATGTATGTATACATAATTTGGGTACATGACAAAGATGCATGTTTATATTCCTTATGGGATATTTGGTAAACTGTTGAATCTAACTCAAGGTTGAGGCCATCACAAATAGTGATGGATATGCAATAAGGAAGTTTCATGCTAAAGGAGTTCCCTTGGAGGAACTGTGTGAAGACTCTGTCAGGAAAACAAGGTCACAACCTTAATGACCATTGAGAATTACGCAATGAGCCACAAGCTTATATATATACACACACACACACCAGAATCCTCGATTACATTTTGAAAAACATCATATAAGGAATAGAAAACTAATAAATGAATATTGACCATTCTAATAATCGAATGGTAATGTTAGGATGCACAGGTTCGTGACCCATTATGAACAAAAATGTTTACTATTAAAGCATGTTGCTGTATTCCAAAAAAAAGTTTAGGGTGAGGCCTAACCAAGGCTGCTCAAGGAAAAGAGAAAGAAGATCCCAACAGGTAGTAAATTGCAAAAGCAGAGAAAAGACAGTGAGGCCTTAGAAATAACTCAGCTGGGCTGAAAAGTCCCAGGCGATGTAGAAATAATTTGAAGAAGGGGAGAGCCTCAATTCTTTTCTTGCTGTGTATTATGTTTTTCGTTGGGAGGAGAAAGATAGTACACTGATGAAAGTAAATGTTTTGACACCATAGTGATGAGGATTGTATGACTGCAGAAACAATTGAGAACTGTTGGTATTGCACTCATGAAAACATTAAGGATAATGTGATGAAGTGCATACATATATTCTAGGACATGTATGAAAATGTTTTATTAATTTAAATGATATGGTACTCATTTTTTACATGACGACTAATGTTTTTATGATGTATGTCATGTGTAGAAAGAAATATATTGGAACTATTGAGAAAGACAGTTGCCAATAATGAACAACCTCAATCAGAGGACGACTATGAGAAGGTTCTTGTTGAAATATTTTTGAAGGGACTTTAAAAGTCTCCACGGAGCACCACTGATGGGATAATATCAGAGGGGGTGCTAACAACCAAAACAAATATAAAAATGTTCATTCTTATGTGGCACAAGGTATGAAGGGATTGGGTAAGAATCCCTTCTGAAATGTTTTACAGTCTTAAATGTTATGTATGAAATGTTGAAAGGCAGATGTATGCCTTGGGTACCCAAGTAGGGTATGATTCAAGAAGGAGAACCTGAATGATGGAGGTGTGAAACTCTGATAGTAAAGATTGATTGTAACCCTTGGAAGAATTCATCCACTGATATGTCATGAATACATGTACCAATCAATGAACGATTGGAAAAAAAAGTGCTTATAGATAGCACGTTGCATGGAATTTCTTCAAGGAAATGCATGTTTGCATAAAGGATAGACAATGGATTTCCCATGGAGGAAGGAGGACCTTCAAACATTTCTACTTACATTGTATAGGTGTTAAAGAAAACCAAATTTGGGTGGCCATGAGTGTTGGCACCCTGATTATTAATAAAGGAAGAATGCTTAAAGGCATGCATGTGAAACTTTTGAGTCTCATGTGTACTGATTTTGGATCGTGATCATCCTATAGCCGAAATCATAGTCTTGCTGTAAGAATGAAAGAAAATGAATAAGCCATGTGGTGAAGAGGTTGGTTAAATTCCAACACACCATAGCCAAGAACCTATCATAAAGTGTGACAAACTTGAAATCAATGCAAGGGTTCAATGTGTATGAATGTGGCCACGAATGTTGGCACATTCATTAAAGTTAGTTGACATCTAAATTACATTCTGAAAAATTTGGTAGGCTGAAATGATGCATAGGTAAGGGATGATTTATCCTTTTGCTTTGTATCATTGAATAGATGAAAATGACTTGGACTGTTAGTATGCTTGATTTTGAAAAGGTAAGATGCATGAATAACAATTTGTTTGGTCGAGGAAGGTTGAAATTACAGGAGGAAATGGGTCTTGGATATGGCAGTATTGTAAGCCCATAAGGAAGACCAATTGCCTACTGATCCAAACTGCAAGGAATGATAGTTCATTTTGAGAAAGTGAATTTGATTGATAGTATGCACAATTTTGAAATTGGTTGTGATGATGTTATAAAGGTGCAATAAAAATAAATGAGCATGAGAAACTAACAATTTGTTTGGCTGATTGAAGTTGAAAGTGCAGGAAGCAAAGGGGTCTTGGATATGGCATCATTGTAATCCCATAAGGAAAAACAATTACCTGCTGATCCAAACCGCTATGGAAAGGAAAGTCCCATAATTATGAATCTGGTTCCTGTGTGAAACAAATATGAGAACAAAATATGGAATTTGGAAATATGCGGATGACAAATTTACAAGAAAATTTTTGAATTTAAAAATTCATGATGTCTCATGAATTTTTGTATACCTGTGATACAGGTGAAAGGGAAAGATCTACGAAGAGTGCAGAGATGAGAAACTGAGCTCTCGGGTTCGAGGGAGCACTATGAGAAAGATTATAATCCAATCACATGAAATAGAGACTGTCTCGGGAGAAGAAGAGTAACCTTCGTCCCTATCTATGATTGAGTCGAGAGAAAGAGAGTAACCTTAGTCCTTAACTATTTCTATGCCAGGAGAAGGAGAGTAACCTTTGTCCCTAACTTTAGTTGAGCCAGAAGGCTGTCAAGATATAAAAGAATGAAAAATGGCTACTACTAAGCCATGAGAACCTCGTCGTAAGCCATGATCACCTAGAATATGTTGTGTTGAGGTAACACAAGCTGGAGGGACACCTCGACAAAGAAATTCTAAGGGAAGTCTCGACTGTAAGACTCGACATAGTCTCTAGAATTATTACTGTGCGAGAAAACCTTGGCAAGGCAATATGGATCATCTGAGGGATTGTATAACAAATAAGGGGATGCCTGAGCCTGGACCTGGAAGGTGAGTGACCGAAAGGAAGAGGAGACCTTAATAGTTCTTGTAAACTATTGATTGGTATAATGCACATGATGGGTAGTTCTTCCTGTGTGATAAAACCTTGGAAAGGCAAGATGGATCACCCTAGGGATTGTATAACAGAGAAAGGGATGCCTAAGCATGGTCTTGGAGGGTGAGTGACCGCAAGGATGACGAAACCATGATAGTTCTTGTAAACTATTGAATTGGGATCATGCACCCAATGGGTACGTCAAGGAAAAAATGAGCATGGATAACAAAACAACCACGTGGATACAAATCCACAAACTGTGCAGATAATTATTGTGCTAAGTTTATGAAATTTTCCTAGATTTTTTTTTTATGCAATGTTTTCGCATAAGACTATGATTAACGTGCTTGTTGTCCAAGAATGATTGAAATAAGGTGACCAAGATTAAATTTCTGAAAAAGGATCTAACCGAGGAAGAGGGATCAGGATTTATGAAACAATTGAATGAGAAAGGCATGAAAAGTGTTTTTGAGAAAGAACATTGAGGACAATGTTCCTTTAAGGGGGAGGAAATTGTAACACCCCTATTTCCCCTAGCTTGTAATTAATGATAAAATATGATTACCATGCTAAAACATGTGGATAGTGTAAATGTATTATTGTTTGAGTTGCCAATAACTAACTGTGGGGGAGAAACCTTGAAAGTATTGGCCATGATATCACTAGAGGAAAGAATGTGAAAACTATAAGGGAGGGTCATTATATCAAATAGCCCCAAATTCCCTTGATGAGGATAATAAAACTCCTTCAGATCCCAAGGAGAGAAATCAGTTAATGAATAAAGGACTAGTGGTTGAATTATCAACCACTCCCATGAATGGAAGCATGGCCAAAACTGCAGAATGTCATCTCAAAGTACCACTAGGTATGGTAGACCAAGCTGACCATAACTCCCTTCTGACAGAAGGAACAAGATAGGTCAAGAACCATCTCGGAAGAAATATATACAAAACTGACAAGGAGAATGTGCACAACTCTCCAACGAATAATGAACATAAGGCTATGAGCTTGATGTTGGGTGAGCATCTGATAAACCTCCCTGAGACCATAATGTAGAAGGAAATATCTGAAAGTTTACAGAGAACAAAATCCAAGTAGAAGCTAAAACAAAGAAAGAGTCCTTGAGAACTACAAGAGTTCCCTGGTGATATCATGGCTTGTCACGAGGGTGGCCAGAGTGCTAAGAATTAATGCCTCTGAGCCTATGGTTGGGTGGAAGGACGAACACCCACAATCAATTAGTTGGCTACCACCTATAATAGATAAGTAATCACATATCTTGTGTATTTAAGTGGTACTGTGAATTAAAGTTGGATATCCTATGAATGATGCAGGGATAGATATGTTTGCTTTAGATTTATACTGTAACCATTTTTGGTGTCTGCTTGATTGTATAATTAGGCAAGTAGGAAATTATATGGATGAGATATGTTTTATACTTATAAATTATTGCGTCTTGTGGGGGCTTAAGCTAGAGCAATGAACTGTGAGTTCGTCGACCTTAGGCATAATTTCATGTATGCATGTCGACCCTCCTATTCATTCTGAGTTCCTTGGAGGATGAATTTTGTTAAATATCAGGAGAGATAGTGAATGTATGCATAGGCTCTCTGCGAGGAAAACAAAGACCAAGAACCACTTAAGTCCTAGAGTTGAGGAATGAACGTAAGGAGTGCATAGAAGGATTCTTCCAAGTGTTACGTTCTAGAGAAAGAGCACAAGGCTCTTAAGCCTTTCAGATCCAACCAAGCTCAAGAAGAATAGATAGATTAAGGTATCGAAAGGGAAGGCTCCTTTGTTCGAATGAAAAATGAATGAGAAACTATTTAGGAAGAGCCAAGGTCCATTGTGATCGTTGGATACAGAAAGGAGTGCGGGTTAACCCCTTGACCCCTTCGAACTTCGCGAGTTCCACGAAATGTGAGTTCATCATAAGGGAAGTAAAAATCCCTAAAGTCCTGAAGTCCTGAAGTTAATATTGACCATGGATCTCTGATCCATCAGGATCCTTCTCGACCATCCAATCTATGAGATTCAAAGTCTGTGTTTTGGGAGAATCATGTGTTGGAGTGAGAAAAACCCCGAAGGTGAAGTTACAGAGAACTTAGGAGACACTCACAAAGTTACTGAACACTCTACAACTCAGTAAGGAGTGCTTGAGCGAAATTTTCCAGGAGGGCATAGATATCCCTTTGAGGAATAAAAGGGACAAAGACATTCGTGGTCTGAGCAGTTGAAGCTCAAAAGAGATAGTGCTAAGAGGGCACAAGAGTAGGAATCATTCCAAGTCCCAAAGCTCAAAAGAGATAATCACTTTTCATAAGTGCAGACGATGTCCAAGAGACATAATCATAGGAGGAACAAAGACCAAGACCTTTGAATACTTAGAAAATCCTCTATGCTAGAGGAAGTCGAAGTCTCCGGAGGAGGAGCGACAACAACCGTTAGATCAGTTGTGGAGAGGATACTAGACCATATCAACGTCCAGTGAACAAAGGAAGCATATATTAGACAAACATATCCCATCTGTTGGATCTGATCATGAAGGACCAGTAACCATTGGATCCAGAAGTAAATGCACGAGACTTAACCCTTGTGTGCGTAGGAGAGTGGAATTGTCAAAGTCCCCAAGTATCGAAGTAAATTAGGACCATCCATCATCAAGGAGGAAAGGTGGTGTAATTTCTACAATTCCATAGGATTGTGGACAAGGAGGAGGACAAATAGCCAGAGTAAATCCCGACCATTGATTTCCAGGGGACACGTGTCAACAGATCAATAACTCCGGAGAAATCACTTTGAGAGTTTCCGATTGAGAGTTGAAACTTCCGAAGCCTAGAGAGCCGGAGCCCAAAAGTAAATCTCAACCATTGGATTGAAAGGGACACGTGGTAGAGATCCATTTTCCTTGGGTAAAATTAAAGTTTGATATTTGAGGTTCCCGAGTCCCAGAAAAGCCGAAGGAACGAAGCGCCGAAGTGCCGAAGAGCCGAAGAGATATGGACCTTCAGATCTAGAGGACACGTGGCATGAATCTGTGGATTTGGGGTAATGAACCAAAGTTAATGTCGACTGTCAGATCGTCTGAAGTAGATCTGAACCATTAGATCCCCTAAAGTAAACCTCAAGCGTCAGATTGCCAAAGTGAATCTGAGCCATCCGATCAATAGCTTTGGGAAATTCATTCGAGAGTTTCTCAGTTGATATTTGAGATTCGTGAAGTCCAAAGTTCCATAAATCCAAAGTGAATCCCAATCATTCGATCAACTGAAGCAGATATGAGCCATCAGATCACCTAAAGTAAATCTCAAGTGTTGGATCACCAAGGTGAATCTGAGCCATCAGATATTGTCTATTCAGGAGAAGGCAAGGTTTGAGAGTTGAGATTTTTGAATTTTGAACTTCCAGAAATCCAAAGTAAATATCAACCATCCGATTAGTCGAAGTGAAGCTGAGTCATGAGATCGTCTGAAGTGAATTTCAAGCGTCAGATCATCCGAAGTAGATCGGAGCCGTCAGATCCGAGGGAGACGTGGAGAAAATATGAAAACTCTAGCCAAAGATCCGAAGTAATTCATAGCCGTCAGATCCAAGGGAGACGTGGTGAAAATATGAGAACTCCGGATAAATATCTGAAGTAATTCATAGCTGTCATATCTAAGGGAGATGTGGAGAAAATCTGTGGACTCCTGGTAAAGACCCAAAGTAATCCTTGATCGTCATATCAAGAGGGCACGCGTCAGTGGATTATAGCCTTCAGATAAAAGCCACAGTACCGTTGATCCAATTGAAAGGTCAACCATCTGAAGTAAAGGCATGGCCATTGATTAGAAGGATAGGTGTCCACTGATCGTCAACTTAGAAGATTGAAGTACGAAAGAGAGCAGGGTTTTGAGAGTTGAAACTCCCGAAACCCAAAATCATGAAGGAGATCTTGTCTGTTGATTTTGCAAGAGGTTAGATTTGATCCATAGGTCCGAGAGGGGCAGATGTGAACTGCTAGTTTTCGACGTACCGTCAAGATCAAGAGATCAACGATCCCATAGAATTACGGGGATAGGAGTTGCACGAACGTTATAAAGTTGAGGGAGAGCTGCAATTCAAACTGTGGATTTGAAAAGAGGACAGATGGAGGATCGAGGAGAATTACGAACTGAAAAGTAGACTGATCCAAATCACCTTTGGCCACATCCACAATCACGTGGTCCCGTAAGGTCATCGCCCAAGGTCACCTCAAGAGGGGGGGTTATCCAGAAAAGTAGCTAACACCTAGTACTCTGAGATTTTGCAAGGGAGAGAGAGGGAAGGTCGAGGGTGCCATTAAACCTGCACCAAGAAGTTGAAAGGTTTCATGTTTAATTATAGAACGAGACCATCAAGGTCTCATAGAGTCTTTTGGCTCCAGAATCGGAGATCCTTGACCGAGAGGTCAGGCTGGTTCCCCAACTTTCCAAATTAGAAACCATGGATGGAGAATCTGTCCTTTAAGAAAATAAAATTGTTTTTATGCCCCATCTTGGGTATGTTACATCCTAGCAAACAACTTGGAGCCAATCTGGTACAATGAAGGAGAGAGAAAAAAAGGACCCTTCATCTTCATATTTTCTGGAAAGTGCATCAACAACCACATTGTCTTTTCCTTTCTTGTAAATGATCTCATAATCATATCCAAAGAGCTTAGTCACCCATTTTGGTTGCTTTGGGGAGGAAATATATTGTTCTAGAAAATAGTCGAGGATTTGATGATCTGTCTTAATTTGGAAGTGTTTCCCCAATAGATAAGGGAGCCAAAGATTCACGTCACACTGAATAAACAACATTTCCTTTTAATATATTGATTTGCCCAAATTCCACTCTGACAATTGTTTGATGGTAAAGTCCAAAGGACGATCCTCTTGCATAAGGACTGCTCCAATCCTTTCCCATAAGCATCACATTCTAGGACAAAGGTCTTTGTGAAATCAGGAAGGGACAAGACTAGAGTGGTGCACATTTCCATCTTCAAGGTTTGAAAGGCATGAGTAGCTGCGGAAGTCCAAGCAAAATAATTCTTTTTAAGGAGAGCAATGAGAAGTGCCACAATCTTTCCATAATTATTAAAAAACTTGCGATAATAACCTATTAAACCTAGAAATCCACGTAATATTTTGAGAGTCTTTGGTTGAGGCCAATCTTTCATAGCTTCAATCTTTTTAGGATCCACCCTAACACCGACCTTGTCCACAAGATGACCCAAGTACTCGACTTTTGAGATACCAAAAGCACATTTAGATTGTTTGAGGAAAAATTAGTGTTGAGAGAGTAGATGGAGAACTCGATCCATGACATGATCAAGATGGGCTGTCTAGGTTTTACTATAGATGAGGATATCATCAAAGAAAACTATGACAAAATGACAGAGAAAAGGACAGAAGACATGATTCATGAGGCTTTGGAAAGTGGAGGGGGAATTACACAAGTCAAAGGGAATGAAAAAAAACTCATAGTGGTGCTCATGAGTTCGAAATGTAGTCTTAGGAATGTCTGCCTTGTTCATACGTATCTGGTGGTATCCAGAACAAAGATCAAGTTAGTAAAGAACTGGTTACCACTCAATTCATCCAAGAGGTCATCAATGACAGGAATGAGAAATTTGTCTTTAATGGTGGGTTTGTTGAGGGCGTGTAAGTCAAGACACATGCGCCAAGAACCTTCTTTTTTAAGGACCATGACCACAAGAGAATATTAGGGGCTCGTACTAGAGTGAATAACACCTGCGTTGAGCAATTCTTGAACAATTTTCTCAATTTCATTTTTTTTGGGAAAATAGATGATGATAGGGACGAATATTGGGAGGAAGGCTGTCGAGGACAAGGGGAATGGAATGATCATGAATACCACGGGAATGAGGGAGTCCCTGGGGAATGGAAAAAACCACTTGATGTTTAGAGAGGATGGATTGGAGGTCCTGCGGCACATAGGGTGTCTCAGTGGATTGAACGGCATGGAGTTGTACAATAATGCCATAATGACATTTTTTGAGCATTTTTTCCATGCGATGGGAATTGATGATCTCTGGGGAACCAACAATTGTGCCTTGGAACTTATATTTTTGGCCCTCCTTGTCGAATTGCATGGTTAATTCCTTAAAATCCATGAGAATGGGACCCAAAGTCCTTAGCCATTTGACACGCAACACAATGTCACAACCTCCCATGTCTATAGAAAACATATGAGATTTCATGTGGTATTGACCAATTTCGAGACACACATTTTCACAACGCCCTCCACATTTGATGGAACCGCCATTGGAAATCATGATTTGAAAATTATTGACGACACAAATATAGTAATTAGTTTATTGGGAAATGTGGAGATAAATAAAATTATGGGTGCTGCCACTATCAACAAGAATGATGACCTTCCTATGATTAATGTAACCAATTAGCTTAAGGGTTTGGGGAGTAGAGAATCTAGTGAGATCATTTAGGGAAATGACCAGTTTGACTTCGGGAGGGTCGGAGGGAGGGGTAATGTGACACGAACACAAGGGGAGCCTCAACATTGTCTTCCGAAACATCCTCCGAGATGGCCATAAAAATATTTTTTTCCTTACACTTCTACCTAGGGAAATATTTGTCATCACAATTATAACAAAGGCCTTTAAGTTGGCATTCAACCATTTCTGCCTTGGTCAATTTCTATATCTTTAGTGAAGTAGAAGGAGGAGTGGGAGTGATTGGTTTAGTGCAAGGAATAAATGAGGGTTTTCAATTTTGAGAAGAGACAACTTGTTGTGCTTCCTTAGCTCTTTTAGTAGTGTCCACCCAACTCTGAGGCCGATCCATGAGGACATGGGCATGAATCTCATCCTTGAGGCCACTGATAAAACATTATTGGAAAAAAACATTAGACATGCCCTCTGTACAGAAAGAAAATCACTCAAAAGCATCTATAAAGTCTTCCACTGTGCTAGATTGTTTCAACTTTGTCAAATGACCTAAATGGTTGGTGTTAGTGTCAAAGTGTTTATAAATCTCTGCCACAAAGTGTGTCCAAGACACATACCCTTGGTAGGCATTTTTTCTCCATTGCCACCATTGCCAACATTCTTGATATAGATGGAGAACACCATACCAGAGTTTGGCCAACTCATCTGTAATGCCATATAAAGAGAAAAAATGTTCCATTTGAGTTACCCAGCCAGTGGGATCTGAGCCATCAAATTTGGTCACATCCACACACAAAAGGCGTAGGTCATGCTGAAAGTGATGGCGCTGAAAATCATGGGAATGAGAGGAAGTTTCACCTTTGGTTTGCAAAGGTGGGTAAGATGAGGGAATATTTGCAGGGATATGCAGCTTGGCGCAGATCATCGTAGTGAAGGAGACAAACTGGGTATTGAAGGATTCAAGCTTGGTAGAGAGTGTTAGAAAGTAATGAATGTGCTCGTTTAACCATAGACACTATAGTAATATTGTCACCCAACCATAGGACGAAGCCACCCCCGAGCACCTTAACCTTGACAGAGAATCATTTCGGAAGAAAACCCTAGGCTAGAGAGCCAAACAAAGGTGGCACACCTTTCTTCAAGGATAATGCACCAAGCAAGTGTAACAAGATATGATCAAAGGATCCAAACCATAACCAAGAGATATTCCTAGCCAAAACCTAACTCTGCTAGTTGCAATAACTACAACAACAACTCTCCTCCAAACTTGCACACAAACTGACCAACTGCAGTGCGCACAAGTGCTGCTTCTGCAGTTTTGAGAATACTGGCCATAATGAAGACTGGCCTCCTGTATTTATACTATTTCTGGCAGATTTCCTGGGCTGACTTCTCATTCCGGGTATTTATTATTTAGTATATAGAATTTCCTTTAGCCGAATTATTCTCTTGGAGGCTAATAACCTAATGCAAGTCATTATCTTGAGCCGACTTGTCTTCTAGGGTTATTAACCAATTAATTAAGGTTTCTTCTTGCTTCCTGGAATATTCTATTCTCGTCAAGTTTACACATGGAGGTAAATACCTCCCGCAACTACCATAATATCAACACTCCCTCCTAGCTAGGGAGGTATTGAAGGTAATGGTCTTGAGCACAAACATACCATTCACACGGTAGCATCAACATAGTCGTATAGATTATCTCATGATTGGATCATGAGCACCATCATGACTATCAATGTCATCAACTGCATCATCTCTCGAAGCCATACTCCATCTGAGTAATCAGACATGATGGTGGATAAGTCACTCACTCCATAGAGTGACACAACAACCATTCTTCTAATCCAGACATACGTCCTAGAAGAATAAATGTCCTGGACCATTTTCTGTTTGGGGAATATCTGTCCATTGATCATCCATCTAGCTGATAATCATTTCCAACACTACTGATAATCTTCAAGGCAATCAGAACAATGTGATTCAATAGAACACAACTTTTTTTTATCCATAGTAGTACACAACTACAATCCAATGGTACACTATCACACCAAGTAGCACACATATACTTGATCAGTGACATAT
>JASDQU010013668.1:132170-152799 GCA_032191745.1 Picea mariana
TCATTATTTTGTTATCTCAGCAGTTGCAGTGAGAGCAATATCTGCGCAGGCAGTTGTAGGCAGCAACAGTTTGGTGCGCAGGTTTTCTAGGAAAGCTGGGAGAGTGGTGCGCTAGCTTCTGGGTGGGATCATCTGTTCAGTTTAGTTTCTATTCTTTGCTTGGTGCATTTAGCCTCTCTTGGTTATAGATTGCAGCCATAATTCTCTTCTCGGTCAAGGTCAAGGTGCTCAGAGGGTGGCTTAAGGCCTATGGTTGGGTGACGAGGGTATCGTCAATGGTTAAACGAGCACAATCCTCTATATTCTAACACATCTGAGGTTCTTGGTTATTCTTAGTGGTGGTTTTTTCTTGTGCGCTATCTTTGGGAAGAGGTGTGCTACTGTTGTATGGTGTTTCTACTACAGCTGCTAGCACTAGTTTGTGCGCTAGCTTAGTGCTAGGGTTTCTTCATTGTTTGTTACTTTTGAGAGCTAGTTTATGGTTGAATTATCTTGGATGGAATCTATCTAAGAAAGATTCACTGGGTTTTTACCCCCTTTGGGGTTTTCCTAGGATAAAGTCTTTTGTTCTCTTGTTCTTGTTTATGTTGCTTATTTTCCAGTATATGATATAATTGTTATCAAAAGAAGATCTAAGAACACTGGTAACTCTATTGCTCTGTATTTTGAGAAAATCTAACAGTGCATATAGAAAATACAAAGCTAGAACTATTTTAACAATCACAATGAAGAACTTGACACACTCATGAGTTCACCCATAATGCAAAGAGAGCCCCCCCTACTTGTAAATATATTTGTGTAATTATTGTTAGAATTTAAGAGAAAAATATAGACTAGCTAGGAACATAAATAATTTTAATTTGATTTGCTACTGTAATTTTGGATCAGCAATATATTCAAAAATTTTGATGTAAAAACTAATAACAAAAATCATATTATAGATCTGAGTATTACCTTAACAAAACAAAGAACAAATTTACCTAATGTGCTTATTGAGGAAAATATATGAAATGATCTTACTCAAGCATTTTTAGATCTTTCTTGGCTAAAACAAGATAGATGGGAATATCACCCTAGAATTATACCCATCAAAATTGGTATCCTAACTCACAAGTATTGTTTACAAGTGCTTAGGCTGTTTTTTTTTATAAATAAAAGCTTGCTGAAAAATTCACTATTTATGTAATTTTCTGAACATATCAGATGTTGAAAGAAATATAGAAACAAATGTAAAGACACCAAGTCAATAATCAGAACATATGAGACATAAAACAATCTTTATTTCATTCCAATTCATTAAAGAATCATTCTCTTTACAAAATTTCTTGAGAAAGTTTTGGACCAAAGTCAAACTTAGACGTCCCCGATGAAACATACAAAAGGACTTCTGACAAAAAATAAAAAACTGAACTTGAAAAGATGGATCAACTTGCCACAGATTGTTGTCCACTAGACTCTGCGCAATAGCCTTTGTCAGTCATGAAAACTAATTCACAAACATACATGTTTACACGGACTATCAAAGATAGATCAACACCTCTGAAAAACAAGTGTCTGAATGGTGTAATTCAACCCTGAATCTTGTTGTCTACAATAGGACCCTGCTATCATAAAAATAATTAGGCTTCTAATGAATTAAGGAATGAATGAAAATTGAATTATCTCAACAAAAACTCAAAGATAAAACTTTAGTATGCTTCTCCTTTCATTCTCCTCTTGTTTCTCCTATTCCTTTTTCCTTTAAGCAAATTAGAATTGGTTGAAGTAGTTGAATTACTTCATTAGTTAAGTTAACTAAAACTCAACCAACTTTTAGTTAGGGGGAAAAATAATAAATCATAATAAGAGTTTTAAAATAAATAATAACTAGTGGATGGGACCCCTTGTGACTCCCTTTAACTTTTAACAATCATAACACAACTAGTTAATTAAACAAAACATACCTCCTTGTGACTCCCATCATCGCATTCATATTTGACAATTATCTCAATGATAATTGAAATCATTTCCAAAATATATTACCCATATATCCAAAAAATAACATGATGTCCAAAAAAATCAGAAGTCAATTGTCCTTAACAATTAATAAATAAAAAACTTAAAATCCATATTTTCCACTCTAAGATGCAATCTTTCCCTTGTTGCTGCTGTCACCTTTTGATCTCTCTGAATTTGCCTTAGGCTGTGCTGAGCCTTTAGGCCTAATCTCGTTGATCACATGAGAGCAATCATCACTCAAATGCATGCGGGAAGACATGGATTTATCAGATCCATTGAAAGGTGAGGAAGGGGCAACAATGGTTTTTCCTTTGTCAAAGGCATGGTGGGCCTCGATTTTCAACTTTTTACTCGCATGGGAAGACTGAACTGGTGAGTGGACAGGGGTAGCTTGGACAATTTGATTGATAGGTTGGGGAGCAAGCAAAAACAAATTGGGCCAACCACGATGTTGGAAGACTGTCGGGTGGACAATCTCTTGCCATCCATCATTTTCAAGAACTTCAGGCTGCAATGAGACATGAGGGGGCACGGGGATACCAAGGAATTGTGGGGCTTGGAAGGGAGGCCTTTCAAGCCTAGGTTGGACCACTCCTTGCCCAATCCAATTAAAAATCCCAGCTTGAAATAGCTGGCCTAACTCTTGCGAGTCAACATCAAAGTGTATGGAGAATCTTCGCCTTCTAGGGCCCATGTTCCAATTACCTCTGCCATGGCTACCTCGGTTGAAAAAACTCATTCCTGTATGCATAATTGATTAGCAAATAGTTCCTTTAACAACCATACATGACAACTCCTTTAAAAATATAAAATAAATTTTGGCTCAGCAACATATCAGACTCATGTAATCCAATCCATACAAATTGCTTAATCGTTGTTAATGAGCAGGGGGTGAACAAAGGTTCTGGGATATGCGAGGGGTTGTATTGAGCGAAAAATGTTAAAATGAGGAGGAAAAGATCATGATTACTTCTCATAGACAACAAACAAAAAAACAAAGAACATATAAACCAAAGAACATATCACTATAATCCATCTTAAATTGTCATAATACAGAGTTCCTCTTAACTGTAATTAAATTTTAGGAACATGGAGTGAGTAATGAATATGGGAAGGCGAGGGGATTGTAATTAACGAAAAGTGAAATATTGGTAGGGGAAAAGAGTGGATAATGTTCATAAAATAAATTAAGTAATCCATAAAACAATTCGGTATTAAACAATCCAACACTAACCAAATAATTGATGTGATCAATTAAACAATTTCTGTGTATAATTTAACCATTACTGTGTGTTAAGCTTGCTCACTGTTCACATTTAAATCCTTAACACTTTCAATTAATCACAATGTTATCATACTCAAAATAATATTCCTTCCAAAACAACTTGTACAAGAATTTTGTTTCCTCTCACTTCTTCCTTGTAACATTTAACACAATTCCAATGAACACACAGTCATTTGTATCGACTCTGTTCATCATCCAAACCATAAACCATTGTCATAAATTAATCCTTCAAATCAAACACAAACACAAGTTTGTTTAAAATCGTGCCCGATTCCATTCCTTAATTCAATTTAACAATTAAATTGCAATAAAACCATACTGTTATAGAACCCATGCCCATCTCTGATGTTGCAATCAACGATACGATGCGCGATATCCATAAAACACACACAGCAGACAACCATGCCACAACTATCACGATTTTAAATTGCAATAATCCTGATTGGCAATTAAAACACACAGTAACAACAACCATCATTTCAACTTATACCATGTTGTAGGAACACACAACCCAACGCATAACGCAAATAGGCATACTCCCAATCAAACCATAAAACAATGTTGAGTTAACAATCCAACTGTTACAACACAAGAGGCAGCGATTGTGTGCCCATTTCATTTCTCGGATCAACCAATTAACCATGCTGAGATATCGATTCAACTGTTATAATAAATAATGCATCAACTAAATACCAATACCAAAAACCACTATCAACACTATTCCATCAAATCTGTAATTAACCCGATCAACAGGGACGAACCAATAATCAACCCCACTGGCAATACTACCCAACAACTATAACAGTCAACTAGATGACCGACATCGTGTGACTGTTGAGTTAATCAAATCGGGCTCGGTACCAACGAAACAAGAAAATAGTCAAGGGTTCGTTCGATCATCGAAACACAAGGAGACTGGAGTCGACCATATCAACAACATGTGAGAACCCTTCAAAACAACACGATGGACACACAAGCCATATAATTATTAACATGTATGACAGGGTGACAATTCACACCAGGTAGGAGAGGCTATGAACAGAGGAGTAGAGGCTCCTTACTGGCCAGTAACAACCCCGAGAACTCGCATGGGTATAACCTTGGTGGTTTTCAAAAACCCGAATAATGCTGGTAAGAATGCAGATCCATGTAATAGCAACCAACCCTAAAGAAAGCATCTTGGCATAATAGCCACCATAACCAACTGTGCAGAAACCAAAATCATACACGAGCCCACTACCAGGCGAAAACGATAGCAGTGACTCAATAGTGGTTAAAAAATCAATCACAACAACCCCATGACACCAAAACGATTGGGTATGTGTACAAGAAGTGTGTGGAGATGGCCAGCAAGTCTGGACTGAATGAAACCCTCCAACCAAAACCATAAGACAACAGATAGCCTTCATGGCTTCCACCACACAGAATCATCAAAGAAATTGTGACTTCAACTATCCAATTTTTTCATTTATAGTGAATACACACAACCAACCATTCTAGAGAAATATCACAAGTTTACATAGTTGCCAGTCTCAAGAAAAGCACCGACCAATAAATCACCGAGCCAATATCTATTTCATAACCAGAGCAAGTTTATGGATGGCGGAAAAGACATACCTGTAACCAAAAAGCCTTAAAAACGTGAGCTTGGTTGAGCAGTTCTTTCCTCGCCTGAAAATCAGAGCTTAACCACAACGAAACACAATTGAACAATAGTCAAGCTAGGGTGACGACACGTGGGAGAGGTATGGAGTGACGTGCGATAAATGGACATCGCTTCCATCCTCTATTCATTCAATTACTTAGTATGCGCCAGCCAGCCATCCATTAATCCATTCAATTAATCTATTGCATCGAAACTAACAGCCATTACTTGCCAAGTGCGATACCCTATCCATACTAACCAATGTCCAAAACCATAACATATATCACATGCACTCCATATGACTCAATATATCGTATAACCACTAACATCCACTGACCTTGCTAGTTAGGACTAACATCAACCCTTTTAGTTTTCAAATGCATATAGTGTAGGATAGCATATCATAGATTAGTTTCTCCTCCTTAGATTTATTCCATATTTATTTTATCTCTTGTCATGACTAACATGTGTTTTGTGCAGGTGTAACATGTAATAGATCATGGTGCCAATAGCATGGTAATAACAGTACACATAAGCCATCATGACATGGAATTGAGAATTTAGAGTAACGAAACCCACACATAACATGCATTATCCATCTGCCATTTGTCGCAAATAGAACCAATATTTCATCATCAATCAAATAGAGCCCTATAAGCATCATCGAACAACAACATAAACATCAAATAAGAACCATATCTGATCCTCCAATCTACAAAGGGGTCCCACCTACTAGTATTATATATATATATATATATATATATATATATATATATATATATATATATTAGCTTATAAATAATAGGCTTTAGCAATACTTTGCAGGCAAAATCCTCGTTGCGATTTTTATCGTCAACAATGCTGCTATTATCCTCTTTTCTGTGTGCTCAGAAAAATCTTACTAGGTCAGTAGGGGCAACACCATCAAACATAACCAGTCCTTCAAATCAACAACAAAAAATGAGACCTGTAACAAGCTGGAAAAGACCCTTAGGGTCAGCGGTAGTAGGAGGTTGGCGAGGGTAAGCCCACGGTGGCTGTAGTAGACTTAACACACCAAGAAAATAAGTCCTAGAGGGGTCGCACCACTTCAACAATCTAAAAAAAGGGAGTCAAAGCAAACCTCAGACCAAAGCTCGGTTAGGAGGAAGAGTGAGGAAAGGTCACTTCAATTTATAGTTTTGGTAGGTAGGTTAGGGCTAGCACTTTAGACTTAATTTTAGGGTTAGGTTTAAAAAGCTAATAATTAAACAATTAATATTTTATAATATAAAATATTAAATGTTAAATTAAAAAGTCAACAAAGAAATAATCAAGTTAAAGAGAGGGGTTTCAAAAACAAGGCGGCTAACTTTCTTTAAGGAGAAGCAAGGAATCAAACCAACACCCAAACAACAATTAAAGGGGGGCGTAACTCAAACCAGGGGTTTAAAAAACAAAGACAAAGTCAAAGTAAGTTCTTCTTTAATGGCAGAATGTCTACATGAGTCTCATGATATAACTTATAAGCTTTTATCATCCCAACATAAGAAGAGGGTCAATGATATGATCATGCCCTTCTTCTTAACTGCTCCTAGGTCACATGAACCATCCTGGGAGAGAAGAAGGTCACACATCATCTCGGCTTGGTACTTAACCACGAAACTGCCTGGTCCCAAACCAGGATACCCCAGAACACACCTAGGGACCCTAGATCACAACTAGGGTCTTATCCACCAATGTACACAACCAAGGATCAATCCAAGCACCGAGCAAGGATTCCCTAGAACACATCCAGGGGCTCTAGAACACATCTAGGGACTTATACCATCAAACTGCTTGGTCCCCGACCAAGAACCCCAACAATACACTCGGGGCCCAACTAGGGTCTTTTGTCATGGCTCTAATTGCTTGGTCCTAGACCAAGAAGCTCGGGACTACACAGGGGGGCTAGATCACAACTAGGGTCTTTGTCATCCTCTAACTGCTTGGTCCAAGATCAAGAAACCCAGAAGTGCACTGGGGGCCCTAGATCACAACTAGGGTCTTTTCCATCCTCTAGAGAAGAACTCTTGCGGTTGCATTAATTTTAACACTCTCTCAACAAGAGAGTCATTCTTAGCAACACCAAGCTTGTCTCGAAAGTACACAAATTTTGTCAACGACAGGGGCTTGGTCAAATTATATGCAGTTTGTTCCGTCATCGGAACATACTGAATACTGAGAATGTTTTTCTGCACCATGTCTCAAACATAGTGATATCTCATCTCAATGTGTTTCGATCTGTCATGAAACACAGGATTCTCGAAGAGCTTTATACAACTCTGGTTATCACGGTGAATTATTGTGGGTTCCAACTCAACACTGAACAAATATGAGAGTAGTTTTCTGAGCCACATTGCTTCTCTACTAGCAACACTTGCAACAACGTATTATGCCTCTACAGTGCTTTGGGCTATGGAGCCCTGCTTCCTACTGGACCAGGAGATCACAACTGAACTCAAACTGAAACAATATCCGGAAGTGCTCTTTTGGTCCACTGTATTGCCCATCCAATATGAATCTGTATATCCATGAAGCATTACACCCCCACTGAAAGTGTATCTGAGCCCATAGGCTATAGTCCCTCAGAGATATATGAGAATATTCTTAACAACAACCATATGAATGTGTTTCAGCTCACACATGAGTTGGCCGAGGGCATTCACTGCGTAACAAATGTTCGGTCTGGTGTGTACTAGATACATCAAGGACCCAATAATCTGAGGATATACTGTAGGGTTTTCTGGATCTGAACCTTTAGCTTGATCATGCAACTTCTTTAGGTTAGAAATCATAGGTGTGGTCATGGACTTACAGTCCAACATCCCAAATTTGCGAAACACATCAACTGCACTCTTACTTTGTGAGAGAAAGATCTCACTAGGTTTCTGCCATACCTTTAAACCAAGAAAGTAATGCATAAGACCGAAGTCCTTCATTTCAAACTCTGTTGATAACTCTCTCTTAGTCTGAGCTATCAAATGTTCGTCTCCAGTTAGGAACAAATCATCCACATATAAAACCAAGATAACAGGATGATTCTTCACAATCTTTATATAAATATTAGGGTTTACTATACTCTTGGAGAACCCAAGACTCGGAAGAAAACTATCAATTCTTCCATACCAAGCTCTCAAAGCCTGTTTCAATCCATACAAGGCTTTCTTGAGATTGCAGAGATGAGATTATTTCCCATGGATCACAAAACCCTCATGTTGCTCGATATAAACCTCTTGCTCAACTTCACCATTAAGAAAATCAGTCTTAACATCCATTGGTGAAGTTTCCAATTAAAATCTGAAGCAAGAGAAGTGATGATTCTGATAGAGGTATACCTGGAAACAAGAGCAAAGATCTCATCATAATCAATTCCTTCTTTCTAAGAGAAGCCACTTAGTGGCAGAACGATATAAGATATGTGAACTTCAATAAAGTTACTTGTGAATTGATCCCACATGTTGTAAGAATCCCAAAAAGTTCAAAACACTTGTCTCAAGTTAAGTTTCCATCTTTCATTATTTAGTGAATTAGCTCAAAATATTTAGCATTGACAAATATATAATACTGTTCACCACGTAAATCTCAGATCTATCAAAGGATTAAAAAAATACAAAACGTTTTGTGATAAAACAAACTTACTGTTGATCTGAATAAACAAACCCTTAACAGAGGATCTACCCAGGCTCAAAAGTTTTCCACAAATGAGCTATTTTCACGCCCTAAGCTCTAATACCATGTTAGAATTTAAGGGAAAAATATAGACTAGCTAGGAACATAAATAATTTTAATTTGATTTTCTGCTGTAATTTTGGATCAATAATATATTCAAAAATTATGATGTAAAAACTAATAACATAAATCATATTATAGATTTGAGTATTACCTTAGAAAAATAAAGAACAAATTTACCTGATGTGCTATTGTTATCTGCTTTTTTGTATGCTTAGAAAAATCTTTAAGGGATCATAGATCAAACCCTCAGGGTAGATCTCATCATGATCCTTTGAAAAAATTGCCAAGAACTTTTTAGGTTAGTGTACCAGAAAACTGACCAACTGGCTAAGAATCAAGATGCCATGCTAACATCAAGCAATAGGGCTAAAAACGTAACACTATTGTCCAACCTAGGGATTGAAAGGAGACCTCAAACAACCCTAAAACTTCAGTCTAGAAAATACAAAACTGCTACAACAAGACATAAGTACTAGCAGTTCTAGGGTTGCCTTATCAAACCTTGTTCAGGGTATTAGGGCTGCAAGTAGATGAGGTGAGGTAGCATACACAGGGATGCACCATATCAGCATACACAAGACGACACTAGCACAGATGAGGACGATGTCAACAAACACCAACAAATACTAGGACAACAGGGGCGACACCATCAAACAGTACCATATATTCAAATCAACAACAGAAAAGGAGACATRTATCAAGCTAGAAAAGACCCTTAGGGTCAACTACAGTAGGAGGTTGGAGAGGGTAAGCCCACGGTGGTTGTAGCAAACTTAACACACCAAGAATATCTATCCTAGAGGGGCCGCACCACTTCAACAATCTGAACAAAGGGAGCGACAACAAATCTCAAACTAAAACTCGTCTAGGAGGAAGAATGAGTGTGTTGCGTGAGGAAAGGTCACTTCAATTTATAGTTTTGGTAGGTAGGTTAGGGCTAGCACTTTAGACTTAATCTTAGGGTTAGGTTTAAAAACCTAATAATTAAACAATTAATAATATTAAATATTAAATGTTAAATTAAAAAGTCAACAAAGAAATAATCAAGTAAAAAAGAGGAGTTTCAAAAACAAGACAACTAGCTTTCTTTAAGGAGAAGCAAGGAATCAAACCAACACCCAAACAACAATTAAAGGGGGGCGTAACTCAAGCCAGGGGTTTAAAAAACAAAGACAAAGTCAAAGTAAGTTCTTTAATGGAAGAATGCCCACATGAGTCTCATGATATAACTTATAAGCTTTTATCATCCTAGCATAAGAAGAGGGTCAATGATGTGATCATGCCCTTCTTCTTAACTGCTCCTAGGTCACATGGACCATTCCAGGAGAGAAGAAGGTCACACATCATCTTGGCTTGGTACTTAACCAAGAAACTGCATGGTCCTAGACCAGAATACCCCAAAACACATTTGGGGGCCCTAGATCACAACTAGGGTCTTATCCACCAAGGTACACAACCAACGATCAATCCAAGCATCGGGCAATGATTCCTTGGAACACATCTAGGGACTTATACCATCAAACTGCTTGGTCCCTGACCAAGAACCCCAACAATACACTGGGGGCTCAACTAGGATCTTTTGCCATGGCTCTAACTGCTTGGTCCCAGACTAAGAACCCCGTGAGTGCATTGGGGGCCCTAGATCATAGCTAGGGTCTTTGTCATCCTCTAATTGCTTAGTCCCAGACCAAGAACCCCAGGAGTGCACTGGGGGCCCTAGATCGTAGCTAGGGTCTTTGCCATCCTCCAGAGCATGACTCTTGCAACTGCATTAATTTTAACAATTATTTCACAGGGTGCCCAAAATAATGCAACATGTGGTTGAATATATTATGCAATTGTTTGAAAAATGGGAAAAAATACCTCGAATAAAAGTGTGGGTTTCTAATATACCCATGAATAATTTGTTGTTATTGTTTGGAATGATGCGTTGGATAGGCTACTTAATTATCTAAACATTATTGTTTTAATTGTTTCCCCTAAATGTAAATTGAGCACAAAAAATTCTTTGAAATCCCAACCATTTATCAAGATGGGTTTTTGTAGCAGTTCGATAGTTGGAAGCTCATTAACAATATTTTGTGTTCAAATAGCATGCACTCAAGTGTCTTTCTACTATATTTCAACCAAACAATTGAAAAATCCTTTGTGAGAGAGCCCCCAAAAGTTAGCATTTGGCCCACTAGATAGTAGCTATTTTCTCATTATATTGCTGCATTAGTTGAAATTACAAAATCAATACATAATGCTAATTGATGCTTAACAATAATAACATCAAGCCAAAATAAATGCTTTCAGCGATACCTTGAAAATGATTGCATTTCTAAAATTTGGATGCAACATGGTATGTCAATGTTCATATAGTTAAAATTGCAAAAGCTCCAAAATTCTTTAAAAAAGTCCTCGTTTCTTTTATTAAAACAAGTTTGTGTGGGAAGATTAGTCCACACTACGAATGATGACCTATCTGTAATATGTGTTCTTAGTTCTAATGTTTAAAGACTCAATATTAAGGTGTCCATGTCCGAGGAGTGAATAGGGTGAATTGGCCAATGTGCATGTATGCACAAAGTTAGGTGAGGTGGTTAGGAAGAATATTGGTAGGTCTCAAATATAAGAATGACCGGTGAGTTTATTAGAGATGCCAATTAGGTGATTTGGTTAGTAAGAATATTGGTGGCCTCAAATATAAAAATGATTGGTAAGTTTGAAGAAGATACCAATAAGTGGCATGAAAGGTAAGATTTCTTCTTGTATGATGAATACACCAACGCTAGTATAATTCAACGAGTCTCAAGTTTTAAGCCTTTTATATCGAAAGACTTCTATGCTATGTGTGGTTTTTAAAATCCAACATTTGATATCAAAGACAACTTCTTATTGGGTTGTGTGAATGTATTGGCTTCTATAAATCTGGTGAACCATGAAGCTTTGATTAACAACATGGAAGCTTGTTTGTAAGATTTTCTATGATATTATCGAAGCCTGTTGCTATTTGAACATCTTGATGAACTCTACTTGACTGGTTAAAGATTGTTGAGTATATCCTTGAACATGTTTCTCATTTATATATTTTTTGGATGGCATAAGAGAATTAGATATGGTATTGATAGGATTTTCTAGCAGTCCACCAGTGTTTTGAAGGAGATCATTGCATCCCACAATAGACAAGGAAAATTCAACAAGTTTTTGGTCAGTCAAAATAAGATTGATGGAATTCCCCCATTGATTACTCAATGGTGGTGCTCCCTTAAGCAAGTGATCTCTTCATGGAGTTAAACTAGCTCTTAAATCCACATACATCCCATAAATACAAACTAATAACAATGCATGAATTTGATGCCATATACACACAAGGAAGAAATATCAACATGAATTGAAGATATCCATCCAGAATAATCAAAGCATTTAAGTCCATTAGAAATTTATAGGAAATAATGTAAATGCAAAGGAAGATAACCAAGCATATGTACTACACCCACGGGATTTACAATTAAGGGAAACTGCTCCTAGATCTCCCAATGGACAGTAAGTGGGATTGCTTACATAGATAACAAATCAATTATAAACATATCCACCATTGCTTCTTATTGAATAAGAGCTCATTCTTTAATAGGAAACGTTGAAGAGAAATGACACAAGAATTAAAAAAAGATAAAACATTACAAATTTGATAAAAAGCTCGACTCAAAGAAATATCCATATGTCATTATAAAATGAACTGTAGAACCATTTATATTCAACATATAATATGCTTCCCCTGAAAAGTATAAAGGAGCTCAAAATAATAGAGTTATAGGCCCTGGACAAGTCTAGAAGCAAGACAGTCTATAATTGTACCTAGTCCAAGATGAAATACACTAAAGAAAACTAAGAAAGAGGGCTAACAATAGAGGGTTAGTAGCACCAGAACCTCAGTGCTCCCAACTTCAATATCCTTCAAGTCAATTCAAATACTTGTGAAATCAAACAAGATGAGATAACAGCATCGAGGGAGGAAATTAGAAGAATGCTATGTGCATGAGGTAGGTAGACATGAAAGAAGGGAGGATGATGATAGAGAAAACATAAGACCTACTAGTCCTTTATGACCTACTTTGATCAATTGGAACTTGACACATGGGTGAAGAAGATCTCGCCATCGAGTGATAAAAACTCGACCTCACTCATAATATTTACAACCCTACTCCATGAATGCCAAGATTCTTATGCAATTTTTTCAACAGGTACCTAAGATTATGCAACATGTGGTTGAATATATTATGCTATTGTTTGAAAAATGGGAAAGAGAACTAAAGAGTCGACTTCTGATATACCTATGAATACTTGTTGTTATTGTTTGGAATAATGCCTTAGATACAATACTTAGTTTTCTAAATGTTCTTGTTTTTCCTGCATCTCCCAAATGCCACTTTGGCACAAAAAAATCTTTGAAATCACTACCATTTATCATAATGGATTTTCACTAAAGATCTGAAAAGTTTGAAGCTCATCAAAAATATTGTGCTCAAATAGCATACCCTCAAGTGTCTTTCTACTATATTTCAACTAAACAATTGAAAAATGCTTTGAGAGCCCCCCTCCAAAAGTTAGTTTTTGGCCCACTAGATAGTAATATGTTGCAAATCTCAGGCTATTTGCTCATTATATTGGTGCATTAGTTGAAATTACAAAAGCAATACATAATGCTTAGCAAGGATACCATCCATCCAAAATAAATACTTTCAGTGATAGATTGAAAATGATTGCATTTCATAAAGTTGGCTGGAGTGTGGTATATCAATGTTCACATAGTCAAAATTGCAAAAATGTAGCAGAAACTTTTATGGGTTTTGACTTTTAATTGGATAGACAAAATATATAAATGTATATTTGAATAAGATATAAAACGAATGATGATTTACAATTGGTCACCATGTATATAAATATGATTGAAGAGGGCCTTGTGCCTTTTCATTGAAAATGTATGCCTTTTTAATAAAATATTTATTTATATATTATATTGTTTATTTTTATCATGTTTTTATATTATCGTATAGTATAGTATAGTATATATGCCTATGACTATGTTTATTATTGTGTATATAGCATTTCCTACTCCTTTAGGATTGCTTTAACCTTAAAGCAAGGGTAATGAGTTTATCTTCTGTTACAAAATGCCATCTTCGCTCTAAGTTTTTTTTTGAATGACAATTTTTTATGCCATTTGTCTGTATTACTTTGATGTATAGATAGGTTTTCTTTGAGTTTTTCTTTCTCCATAGATGGTGTTATCCTTACCTCATGATCTAGGATTCCTAACCCATATAGATTATAGTTCTTCCCTTGCCACTTGAATTCCATAAATTGTTCTAGGAGGTTTGTGGCATAGGTGCCCAATTGTATCAACCATTCTACTCCTAACACCATGTCTTTCTGCATGTTTATATTCAAAAAAACATGCAGAAAGACAAACTAGCTGCATAATATATGAAAACATGCATATTTGTACATTAATATAGATAGAAATGGCATCCATAGTACATCAATGATTAATCATTCGTGCATCAACCATCTTGATTCTAGCAATTACAAACTTACAAACCAACATACAAATTTTTAAGCCATATTGATATAATAGAAAGTAGACCATAATCTTATGAAATGAAATCAGATATCCAACAACTGTAAACAATAACATGAGTCATGACCAACTAGTTATGTTTACAAAATAGACCATCTACACTGAAGTATGATGACCGAAAGGTCCAAAACAATAAATTTTAAACAGTGCTAGTCACTAAATACTATGAATTTATCATCTATAGACTATGACATATAAACTAATGAAAAAGGAGAATAATCAAACAACTGTCCCATCCTCCTTCCACCACCACGACTATTGCATGGGCCTCCATGTGGTGGTAGTGCAGAAGTAGATGCAGACGACTACGTCAGAACTGAAGATGAAGCCCCTAGTGTTGTAGTTGGAATACTGGACATGCGGACCACGATAGTGGATGGGGGTGGCATCTCAACATGATCATTATCATCCAAAAGAACACTCTCCAATTGTTCTAAAAGCAATACTCCATCCTCCAAATTATCTTCCTCCAGATTGTTGTCCCAATGCCTCAAGTTTTTATCTGTTTGTGCCTCCTCACAGTGATGGGAGAACAATCGCGAGTTGTAATGAACATAGACCAAGCTCTCTGCTCGACCTACATTCAACATGTTCTTTTTGACGCTATGGATGAAACTGTAGGTGCTCCAACACCTCTCTGCAGAAGAAGTGTTCACCACATGTGAAAGCACCTGTGTTGCCAAACGTTGCAGTTGTGGGGTAGCACCACCATGCATGTTCCACCACTTGAGAGAACTCAGATTCTCTCGATCTCTAATTGGATGGGTGGTCCCAAAGGCACCATTGTTAAGGATGTAATGGCTCAATTGTCTCTTTATGTTGTCACACTCCTCGTTCAGGATCAATTTTTCTAATGCTTTCATATAACTAACTTGAACCTCTGGATCTTGGTGTGGTCTTTTCTTGGACCCACCACCAGGTGTTGGTGATGAAAGCCATGATACATGATAGTATTTAGGTGTTAGCACATATGCCAAGGCATATAGTGGAATATTTAGCATTTCCCACCGCTTTTCCACCTCCACAAATATGATTATAGAGGATGACAGCTCCAGGCTCAACAATGTATTTAATATGCCCTAGCATGCTATCCATTTGCTCATACACCTCCCTAATGATTGGTCGATCTGAATCTGCAAACTTGATCATGTGATAAATTGGCTTGGTGAATTGCAAAACATACCGAACCTGTGACCAAAACTGACTGTCAAGGACTGTCTCCTTCACTGCAATAACACCTTCTCTATCACTGCTCAATTCATCCCATGCATCACTCATCACCATGGCACCCAAAGCTTGTCTCACCTTCATTAGGTGCCTAAAGGTGAGGTAATAGCTAGAAAATCTAGTGTTTGCAATCTTAAGTAGATGCAACCTAGAGTGAGTGTTGTAGAAGTAATTGAATCTTGTATGCACAGTGATAAATTTGATGAGTTGCTTCCCTCTCTTGTACCACTGATTAATGCATCCACATTCTCTATGCTTGACAATATCATGCATCAAAAGGTTCAAGGTGTGCACCAAACACCAAGACTAAAAGATGTGTGGATGAACTCGCTCAATGATTTTACCTACTCCCTTATAGTTTCTTGCATTATCAATGATTACTTGAATCGCATTAGAAGGACCAACATCATTAATTGTTTTCAAGAGGAGATCTGAAATGTTTTGAGAAGATGCAATGATTGAAGAGGAGTCATGTGTTGCAAGAAACACTGCATCAGTAGCAGAAACGCCAAGAACATTGATCAAATGTTGGTTTCTAACATTTGTTCAACCATCCGATACAAAGGATGCCCCAAAGTCCCCCAATTCATCTGTAAACCGTGTTAGAGCTCTTTGAATTTTTCCTTTTTCCCTGTCAAGTAACACAATTCTAGATTTCTCATAGTTGGGGCTCTTGTATCCTTTGGGGGCTTCGTTGATTGCCTTGACATGATCATGCCCATTGGAGGAGCAAAACACATTGAATGGGATACCACAAGCATAGAGACACCAGATCACTTTTGCATCCACCTCATCCCTACCTCCAATATCAAGGAAAATTTTCTATTGTTCTTCTAGATCGAAAGGTTTTGAAACCACGAGAAGAGGGAGATGTGTTGCCACCAAATCTAGATGAGGCATCAGATTAAAGCTTTTGTTTTTTACCATACATTTTTTGTGCAACTTCTTCTACCTTTATGTATTTTTCTCTTTTCTCTTTGGATATCTTAGGGCAAACTGAGATCCCAATGGCCCCTTTATTGTCATCACTCTCCATTACACCACAAAGATGCCTCCTCACACGGGTATATGAACCGATATAGGGTTTTCCTTCATGACATTCATGAAGACATAAAAATTTAATGCTTCCACCACCTCTTCCCTCCTCAAGTTTTGTCACAAATCTCCACAAGGGTCTCAATAAACCTTTGCATCCTTCATTTCCCTCTTCCTCCTCTTCAAACCCTTCACCAACTTCATATTGTGGGTCATCATGAGAATCACCACTATCCTCTTATTCCCTTCATTGCCTTCTCCCCACCATGGTCATGAGAACCAAAAGAGGAATGATAATCCAAAAGAAAATTTTCTTCAAGTTTTAGATGAACAACCTGCAATAAAATGAGGGAGAAGAAGGAATGTGAAATAGTAAGAGAGGAGGAAGAAAACATAAACAAGGTTAACCCAAGGAAATGAGGGAGTTGGGGTTTGGGCTTACCTCTTTAGCTCTTGAAACTTGAAAGTTGAAACCTTAAAAAGATGGTTTCCTTTGTTCTCTCCTCCAAGCTCCTCTTTGCTCACTCTTTCAAGTTCTCCTTTGCTTTCTCCTCCAAGCTCCCACAAATTTGCACTCTCAAGCTCTCCTTTGCTTTCTCCTCCAAGCTCTCACAAATCTGCACTCTCAAGCTCTCCTTTGCTCTCTCCTCCAATATCAAGATGAAAGAATGAGGAGAATGGAGGGGAAAGAGCTCTTTTATTCTCCTCCTTTCTTTCCCCTAAACCATAAGCCTAAGGTAGGCCCCACCCTCACTAAAAAGGAATAAATAAACTCATTTTTTTTAAAATCAACGGGTCTCTTTTGGGAGCGCACGGGTCTATTCAGAAGCGTCCTAGGAAGTGTACGATGCGCCCCAAATCTTGCAACTCCTCCCGCTGCAAGCTCAATTCTCACAACTTCCCTGTTATGTTTGCTTATACCCATATCTAAAAATATTTGTTGGAAATATGAAAGATTTATGGGCTTGCTTTAGGGCAAATTCCCACTTCATGTCCCAAAATTTGTGCAAGGTGGTATTTCAAAAGGGTGATTCCCCCCATCATTAACTTTCCATACAACTTGCAACTCAATTTTTTTCTATTATACCCCTCATTAGATTCACCATATTCCCACATAGGGTCCAAAGCTTTCGACATTACCTTCAAATTTCAAACTTCAGAATCTAAATAGCAATGATTAAACCTAGGGGAAAAAAAACAAAAATCAACATTCAAGAATCAAAATACAAAAGTACCACATAAAAACAACAAACCTAGATTTTACATAAAAGGTAGATCTCCCACAGTCCACTAAAAACCAACAAAAAGTGGGAAAACTAATGAAAATTCCAAAACCTTCCAGAAATATCAAAAAAACAAGACATGTGGAAATTGTTACACATAACTGCAAATACACCAACGATTGATGGGAATCAATCCCCTCTCTGCAATAAACTGGTGATGGCAAAGGAAAACACTCTCTTCCTAGTCCTTGGCTCAAAGAAAAATAGTCTCTACCTCCTCCTCTCTCAAACCCTTCACTTTGTTCTCAAAATGATAAAAAAAAAGTTGAAAATCACCTTAATGCCGGCCTATCCACCGACTTGACTGTTCGACTACATAGGTATTCCAACAGAAGATGAACACCTTCAATAACCACTCACACAACCAGATCAAAGATCGACACATCGATGTTTTGACGTGGTAAAACCCCTACGAGGAAACATCCACAGCCCCAACCAACGCGACCACTTGGAGCAGTGTATTAATGCAAAAGAAAAAGATTATAGAGAGATTTTACAAGAGAGTTTCTCACAATCAATCATCATCAAATGACCCTCCATGCTCTTTAAATAGAGATTATGGACCAATCGGGTGCTAAGCCACGGATCAATGTAGCCGTTAAGATCGAGGAGAATATGAACCGTCAGATCACTCTATGTCAGGAACATATCGTGACCGTCGGATTTCCTAACTACAAATGCATACTAAAGAAACACACTTTTACCTAACGACACATTAGACCAAGTAGATCTTAACTAACTCCTAAGTGTCTAAATATCCTAACATCCCCCCTTAAGAACAACTTGGGATAGGATTGAAGGATTTACAATAGTGACACAATAAGAGAAGGAAGGAGGTGTTGTTGTCCTTATACACACTTGCAAACGTGAGCTAAGTCCTACTCACTTAGAGTGTCCTTGGAGGCACAATGCCTAGGTTCAAAGTCCACGCTGTCACTTTGACTTGAACCTCTTCCGTCTAGGCTAACTCCTAAGGAAGCCAAGGGGGGTAGACCCTAGTTACTAGATGAGATTAAGAGTTTTAATGTTCTAGGAGTTGGTTTTAATTGGTTAAAAGGTCACGGGGAATCTAGCCTAAGATGTCAATCAGCTAATGCAAGATGCAACTATCTAAGTATGAGAGTCAGACCTTTTCCTAGGGCAACTAAGACTAGTGCCTAAGATTGGGCAATGGGGTCAACTAAGTTAGGGGGAAAGTTCGTTACAAGGTAAGTTACAAAGTATTACAATAAGACAGATACGATTAGATACAAAAGATTAAATCAGATATACAGATTAAGACTAGATACAAGATATACAATATACTCACAAGTTTGCTCACATGTGCAGGAATTAAAGATACATAAGGTAAAGAGATCAACACATGAAGCCAAGCATGCTCACAACAGATAGAGCTCCGTTGGACTGCTTTTCAATGGCCAAGAGATGCAAAGCACTCAAGACCCAATCAAGAGAATGCCTCCAGGTGGATGCGCACTTCTTGAAGGATCACACCACGAGATAAAGGAACAAAATAAAGATGAAAGCTTTGAAAGTGAAGTGCTCCAGATGAAGGGATATAACCACTTTAAGTAATAATTCCACAACACATAATTTAACTTGCATATGAATGTAAAATGAGAGACAATGAGATCAGTGAACTTGCAAGTGTGTAACTGTATTGCTTGGTGTTGTAGACTGAAAATTGAATTAAGTGATTAAGTGTGAGATTAATTTTTAGCCCTATCTAGATGTCAACCCAAAACTCTCCTCCCCCTATTACCAAGTGATTGCTGGATGCTCAAGAAGTGAGGCAACGAGGCCTACCCTAGCTTCACAGGTCAACCCTAAGGCTGAGTACTCCGGAAAATTTCCGTGGCTTTCCTCAAAACCCCAGTTTTTAAGTGGCGAAGCTGGTGAGTTAAGGTGTCCTTTTAAGTCTAATTAATGAATTTTAGATCTATGAGCTAAATAATGTGAAGTGTGATTGAGTGCTTGTAGTTTGCTCAACAAAGTTGCCAAAGTATTGAAAATTGAAATACGTGAAGGCTGAAGCCCTTTAACAAAGAAGTTTCCAGACAAGTTCTTAAATGTTATATTGCAAAAGTGAAGTGTGAGAACTGAAAGTAACTTGCGGAATTGTAAAAGGTTGATTAAGCCCTTATGATATCGATACTTGCATGCATGTACGTAAGATGGAAAACTTAAGAAACAGTTGCTTGCATGTAAAGTAAAAGACAGAACCGAAAAGTTAATTAAACGATTAGCGCATGCATGTGTGATAGGTTTGCGAAATTAAAGACTGCATGCAAGGTAAGATAAACTAAAAGCAAAATATCCACGATGCCTCCACGGGCTCTAAGCTAGCATATGTTATGAGATCTACTCTAGATTATTTGAAGTAAGAATGCATGTAGAAATCACAACTAATCTAGCTAAACTAAGCAAGAAAAAGAGACGAAGGAGATCTAATCTTGCAAAAAATAAGAGAGAAAGGGAAAGAATGCAAGCCACTTGGGTACAACTCCTTTGGGCTTGCTTTACAGTGATTTAGAATATAGAAGGAAAAGATAAGCATTTACCACAATGAGAGGAGTTGCTTGAAGGTGTGTTGTGCATGAAATTGGGCAGTATGCCCCCTTGTCCTGGCGAGAATCTGCAAAAATCAGCAAGCTATTGCTTGCTGATTTGAGCTGCAACACACTCAGAAAATGTTATGAAATCTTTGTTTTTAGGCAAAGATTTCATGCATACAAGAACCAGAAAATTTAAAGACTTTAGGTGACCTATCTAAGCATGTT
>JASDQU010013668.1:156915-171325 GCA_032191745.1 Picea mariana
AAAGACTTGGAACACATAATACATCATTGAAATTACCATTATATACTTGAACTGTTCTAGATCCTACAACACTAAGAGATCTATCATCACCAACAAATATTTTCTTGGTGTTACATTCATTTAGAGAAAAAAATATGACTTTATCCTTGGCCATATGATAAGATGCTCTTGAATCAATAAGCCACTCATCAGAAGAAGAAGTGGAAGTTGTGTTGAAGGAGAAACTAGAAGTGGAAAGTGCATGTCCATAAGAAGAAGAAGAAGACAGAGAATCAATAATGATGTTGTGCTTCTTCATCGTTGCTTCTAAAGGTGCCATCTTATTGAAACATTTAGAATCATCATGACCATCTTTATCAAAAAAGTTGCAATGTCTGTTAGTCTTCTTATTTTTATATTTTGCTCATTTGTCACCATTAGGAGCTGAAGCTGTCTGAGTGGGTTTGGGACCCTTATGTTGCTTGTTGTTATAGCGAGGATTTTGCTTCTTGGGATACTTGGGTTTATCTTTCTGCTGGGAAACTACGGCTTTGTTGGAGGTACCTGCAGTGTTGATCACTCCAAGTTGTACACGCTTATCTTCCTCTCTAATCAAAGCAGCAAAAAAGGACTCAAGAGTGGGTTTTTGATAAGCTTTCCCTAGAGCCTCTCTCATGTCATAAAAGGTAGATACAAACATAGAATATGCACTACCTAGCTTAGAAAGAATAAGATAGATGCAACGCTCTTCCTCCATTTTTATCTTACATTCTTCACATAAAATTATGAGTGTTCTAAACTTAGATAGATAGTCTCCAAGGCAATAAAAATCACTTGGACTCAAGGTCGGTACTTGATTTTCTAATTGTTGTGCTCGGATAATATTGAGTTTACCAAATGTTCGACAACACAGGTATTCCAACAGAGGACGAACACCTATAGTAACCACTCACATAACCAGATCAAAGATCAACAAACTGATGTTTTCACATGGTAAAAACCCTACAAGGAAACATCCATGGACCCAACCAACGCGACCACTTGGAGTAGTTTATTAATGCAAAAGAAAAAGATTACAGAGATATTTTACAAGAGAGTTTCATACTCTCCTCGATCTTAACTACCATTGATCTGTGTCTTAACACCCGATTGGTCCATGATCTCTATTTAAAGAGAATGGAGGGTCATTTTCTGATGATCAATTGTGAGAAATACCATGTTCGACAACACAGGTTCAATATTTTCCCAAGCTTCTTCGGGGTCATCAATTTCTTGAAGGTGGAACCTTAAATCAGGAGAGATGGAAATTCCAATTAGTCTGCATGCTTTGTCACTCCTATTAGCCCATTTGGCTTTCTTATCATCATCAGTGGATTATTTTTCATTTCCCAAGGTAATCCGATACAAGCCTTTACTTCTTAATAAATATTCCATATGAGATTTCCATTGGAAGTAGTTGGTGCCGGTAAGAAAAACATCACTTGTAGAAGCCATACTAAATATGTAGATAATATGGATTTAAAAACTGAAACTGATGATCTAGATGGAAAGAGCTCGAAAAGTTATGTGGTTTTAAAAAAAACGACACTGAAAATAGACTTTGGATGTGAGATTTATGCCCTTTTAAAAAGAGGCATAAACAGTAACCAAATTACCACGTGATAGTGTCAGTTGCTTTATGAAGCGAACCACTTTTATAAAGAGAAGTGGGGATCACTTTTACAATGAAGTTACTTTATAACAAAAAAGCTTCATGCAAAATAAATAACTCTAAAATAAAATGTTAAAACTACTTATAGTGATTCACTTTTATACTTGAAGTGAAATACACTTTACAATTTTAGCATAAACTTTTTCAAAAAAGGTAACAAAAGAGAGACTTGAACTCAAGACCTCATACTTAATAAGACAACTTTTAACCAAATGGTCTAGAAAAACATATTGTAATGTTCATAAGGAGGATTGGGGTTGTTGTTTTTGAAGATGGCCTTGGAGAGCGTGCTTAAAAAAAAACTCTTTTCACACAAGAAAAAAAATTTGCTTCTTGATGACAACAAGGGTTAGATCTCGGTTAGCTTACTTGGAAGATGCACCTTTTCCTATTTGTTTCTGGTTTACCGAGATCACACAGGGAACATGGAAAAAAGAATATGTAGATCTAAAAGAGTAGAAACCGAGAAATAAATAATACAAAACCGAAATAAAACCAAAATACTACTCTGCAAAAATTTAAAAAATGCGTATTCAAGCTTTATACCTCTGGATCTGACTGTAATGGTCGTATCTTGGGAAAATAGAAACCTTTTCGAGTGAAACGAAAAGTTTTCCTGAATGAAATGAGTGCTCTGGACGCAATGGAATAGTTCTCTCAGCCCATAAATGTACGAAAATGACATAAAATGGAGATGAGGCAACTCAACTTCACGATCTTGATCTAAAACAAGAGTGGGTCTTCAATCAAGATTTAATACAATGTTCAACAACACAGATATTCCAACAGAGGATGAACACCTTCAATAACCACTTACATAACCAGATCAAATATCAACACACTGATGTTTTCACGTGGTAAAACCCCTACGAGGAAACATCCATGGCCCCAGCCAACGCGACCACCTGGAGCAGTTTATTATTGCAAAAGAAAAAGATTACAAAGATATTTTACAAGAGAGTTTCTCACAATCGATCATCATAAAATGATCCTCCATGCTCTTTAAATAGAGATCATGGACCAATCGGGTGTTAAGCCACGGATCAATGGCCATTAACATTGAGGAGAGTATGAACTGTCGGATAAATCTATGTTGGGAACATATCGTGACCGTCGGATTTCCTAACTACAAATGCATACTAAAGAAACACACTTTTACCTAACGACACATTAGACCAAGTAGATCTTAACTAACTCCTAAGTGTCTAAATATCCTAACATTGTTTTCATATGGAAAATATATATTATAGGTTCATGGGTGTATTCATAAAGAAAATGTTATTGTTTCTATTAACCCTAGTTGTCGGAAAATTTTTATCAATATTTAGTTGGTTAATAGATTGCAAGTTCCTATAAAGAATATTCAAAGCACACAGGTTGCTGGTGAAAATGTTCAAATTTTTAAAGATTTGAAGTTCACTATGGATAAATATGTCCTGTAATCATATTTTTATGCTATAGATATAGATGATCGGGATATTGTTTTGGGATATCCTTGGATAGAATTAGTGGGTACACTTAATATTGATGTGCAAAAGAAGTTCTTGAAGTTGTGGTATAAGAAAAAAAAAATCACATTGCGGGATGTGTCTCTTAGTAATATAGAAAGACCCATGACAATAAGAAAATAAGTTACTGTAGAGTCTGAAGCTGAATCAAAGGCACAATATACATAAGGGGATGAATCAAAGCCACATGAAGGACACAATAAAGAAGTGAAGGAGTTCATTGACTCAAAGGCACAATTTGTTGCATATTTGAATAAAAAATAACCGATTCCTACAGTTGTTTTATATCGCCATCCACATCATATAGAGAGACAATAGTCATCAAGAAAAGAGTGTGAGCATTAACACCCTTATGCACCAAGAAGGAACCCGAAAGGAAACCAATACAGAGGTGCCCGGAGACCTACCATCACTATAGGAAGACATCATGCTAGAGAATCAATCCCATGGCAACACTGACATGATGCAGATCAATATCATGGTGGTAAGGAAACAATTGGACATCATGTTCATCATGCATTAGGATGGATGGATGGTTGTAATTGGTACTAATTGGATACATTCCTTATCTGATCATATTGTATGGTTTCTTCTTGTGTTTTGAGGATGGAACATGTGAAGGGGGATGGAATGTAGTATACCTAGGGAGGTAATATGGGAGGTACCCAATGGGAATGTGGTTATGTATTATTAGTGGAGGTCATTCAATGTAAGGTGGCCTAGGTCCACTATATTATTTTTTTTTGTTTTCTAGTTTGTCCGTAACCTACATGACTGTCATGTGGCTGAGAAACCATGACTCAGGGGCATCTAAGCCGTCAAAATAAACTAGGGATCGCACCCAACATAAGCCACACCAACCCTTAACATGGATGTATTTTTTGTCCCTGTAGGTTTTGAACCGGTGACTTAACATCACAGAGTGCCTTAATATCACACTCTGTCACCGACTATCCTACACCTCGAGGATAGGTCCACTGTATTATTAAATAAGTCCCACTATGGTAGTTAGATATAATAAATAGGATTTATAGAAGAATCCTTCTCTAGATTACTCTTAGAAAATAGAGAATGCTATATAAATAAGTGTAAACAATGTATTGGAGCATAGTAAAGAATATTGTAAATGTATCAAGCATTGCTTGAGGAGTGCATTCATTCCATAAGGAATAATATATTTTGTTACCCTACCTCGAGGGTTTTGTCTATATTATTGTGTTCAATATTTTGGTGAATGATTTGAATTTATTTATGAAGTATATTTGCATATCTATTCAGGTACTTAACAACAATGGACATCATATTCATTTTGTTTTAAATGGAAAATTGTTTCAAAAATACTTTCACCATAAACAATTTTGAATCCTTACACTTATTCAAGCCCATTTAATATCATCTTATTCTAATTTTTTTCCCATTGATTCTTTATATTTTCATATTGCATGGTCTTTTTCTCATGTTCATAACTAATATTGGCATTAAATTGTATTATGCACAAGAGCAACTCAAAATGCTCACTAAGTGGACTATGGAACTCATTCTATATATGTCTATACTTGAATTTGAATTGAAGTGTAAGTAAATATTCATACATACCTTTTGGCCAAAATTTTATGGGTACATTAAGCCAATCAATAGCCAATGTATGCAAAAAAAAAAAAAAAAAAAAGAAGTGTTTCCATGAAGCCACTTATGCCCTATTGCAAGAGTAATTGAAGAGCAATTGACATTATTTATTTCCACGAATGACTTTATGTTCAATTCATGTTGATATGAAATTATTTCTTTCATATTTTTTTCTTCGAAACAAGCTCTAAATATTCTACTACACCTTTTCTTAATTTTTTTTTGGATACCACACTTTTTCTTAATTTTTTGGATGTGTAACTTGAATATAAAAGCTAGAGGAAATCAAACAAACAATCTCCAACAACATATGCAAATATGTCAAAGAAAAATAGATTGTGGTTTTCTAAAACAACATCAATAACATGTATGTTGTTGATAAATAATGTTAGTTTCATGTATTTGTTGTTTGAAATTTTTTCCTTACTGTTTGTACTTTATGCCATACTTTTCTTTCCTAGAAACAAGAAATCCAAATTACAATTCTAGCATCTAATAAACTTCACTAAACTATTTAAGCAAACCAAGAAAATTTTAAGAAAAACATTTTGCACCTTATGAATAGAAAATCAGTATATTAGGAACAAATATAGTTGTTTTTTCTCACCATAAAAAAATCACCACTTCATAGAACCATTTACATATGGACAAAATGTGTATACTTTGAATTCAGTGTGTTGTTGAAATCCACATCCTTGTTAAGAACACTTCCTCAATATGTTATTCAATCAGAGGTAATAATGTTTTTTCTTGTAAGCTAATAAGAAAAAATCACGATAAACAATTATTTAAATATTGTTTGGTTAAAAAATGCGGACAACACATAAAACTTATCCATAGAATTTTAAAATTGTGGTAAAAAAGAAAAAAATATAATAACTTAATGAAATCAAATCAACATTGATAGAAATTAAACCAGGGATGAAAGACTAAATCAATTGAACAATTTGTCTCTTATTTTAGAGCATTTAATGTATTCTCTTATCCTATCCTAGAATTATTTATAATTTTAAGGACTTGTCCACTGTTGGGTTTAAAAAAAATGAATATTAAAGAAAATCCACTATGGTCCATAAAATCATGTGTACATTCCTATCTATAAATATGAGCACAATGTTTACTTAAACATTCATATATACATCATGAATATAATTTAGCATTAGTTCCCATAGATATAAATCATGATTTAACCTACATGTCTTTAGGAGTAGAATGTTACAAGAACAAATCCACCCACCAATATCAATCCAATTCCATAAAATATGTCAGATTCTCCGTTCTCTTTCTCTAAGTGATAAGGTGATAGAGTGATTATATATATATATATATATATATATATATATATATATATATATTTTGTTGATGATGATGTTTTCCATTGAAACCAATTGGTCTATAATATCTTAAGAAGGTAAGAGACTACTCTGTTTTCTTTAAAATTGTATATTTATGCTAAAAAAGAATTGAGAGAAGTGTTCCAAGATCACCATAGTTTTGATGACTTAGGAATTTAGGAAGGTTTGTATTGTGTAAACTATATTTAAATTGGGATCTAATTTGGGAATAGACAAGAAAATCTAAGAAGAAGTGTTTTTCATATTCAACCCTCTTAGTGTTGCAAAGATAACAAATTATTGTTGAAATATTGTTGTCATTGATTTCAAAGATAGGGGGAGACTGCATATGTCCAAGATAGATATTACAATCCTACATATGTCCAATATAAATATGGCAAGACAAATATTGTTGGAAATATTGTTTTTGGATTTTTAATGATCAGTTTGGATACCTTATCTTTGAAGTATTTTTTACCCTACATACCTAGCTCAAATGGGAGTACAAGTTATATGGTTGGAAATATTATTCTGAGACCTTTCCAATGGTATATAGGAAATTCCCTCTAAATCCCTAAGAATGAGGAGATATGAATTTTTCCATCCAACAACCTAGTCATAAAATTGAGTTCGGCTCAACCAGTCTTTATAGGTCGGCCTAGAAAGTGGGGACATAATTACTACAAATATAGGATATATGTACACATTTGTAGTGAAACCAAGCAGGACATCAAGTCCGAGGTGCGCTAAAGGTGATAGGGTGTCTTTCTAGTGTAGAAGAGAAGTCTAAGGGATTTTCTTGAGGTCTTTCTTGTTCTCAAGATGCGCTATGAAGAACAAAAGGTCTTTGATGCTACCATGTGCACTTTTGTGAGGTTCTGATGTTTCCATTAGTGCATGTTTCCTTCAGTGGATGTTTCCATCAGTGATTACATTATGTAAATGATGCTATGATCATTGCTAGGTTTTGAAGGATTGTCTATGGAATGAAGCATGCAAGTGAAGTCAAAAGTACTCTATGTATGAATATCTTGGATTGGTGTCTATACATATATTATTGAGTTTGTGATTAGTTGATAAGATTGGTGTCTCGCATAAGTTGGGTGCCTAGAACTTGTTGAATTGGTGCTCAGTTGAGGAGGTTGGTGTCTCTAGTAGGTTGGTGCCTACATATTGCTGAGTTTGTTCTTTAGTTAAGGACATTAATGTCTCTAGTACATTGGTTCCTACAATATTTGTAACAATAGATTGGTTCCTACAGACATTTATAAATATACAAGTTTATGGTTTTCTCCCAATTGGGTTTCCATGTTAAACTCTATGCATTATGATTTGATTTTATATGTGATTATTTTTTCTTGACTAATGAATGATTGATGAATTTTTAAATAAACAAAAAAGTATCTTATGTTGATTCACCCCCCCTAGTATAAGAATAAGTTCAAAAATTGGTTCAAGAGTAGGTTCATTGAGAAACAATTTAACCACTAGAAGGTATATTTTGAACACATATGGATTGTAAGGAAGGTCTCCCTACAAATAGAACTTCTTTTTTTGATGGAACAAAATATGCATCATGGAGTATAAGAATGAATATATATTTGAAGGCACTTGGGTTTGGTATTTGTAAATAAGTCACAAAAAGTTATACAGATGAAGATCAGAAGGAGTCAAGTGAAATAATCCAAAAGAAATATATTCCATCTTGAGTGTCCTATCCGATTTTGAGAATGTCAAGGTAATGAAGTGTGTGTCAACTAAACATATTTGGGACTAGCTACAAAACATTTATGAAGACGAATCTCTCTCCAAAACCATGGAAACAAATATTGTTGATGAAGAAAATGAAGATAATCATAACTAAAACCAAATCCAGAAGAAGAATACCTTGAAACAAATATCATTAGTGCCTTAGAAAAAATACACAAGATTAAGAAAAAGAAGTAGAAGAAGCAATTACAGAAACATGAAAAGAGGGATCATGATCTTGAAGAAATAAATAACATAGTTATTATCCTAAAGAATCAACTAGAAGAGGAAGAGAGGATAGAAGAAATGGTGAGAAGCCAATTGAAAGAAAATAAATAAAATTGCAAGAAACTAGAAGCTAAAATAATTTCCTTAAGAAAGGAGCTAGAGAAAACAACTGATCAGTTGAATAGAAGTTTGAAGTTAGGAAAGAGTACTGAAATATTAGATAATATTCTCAATTTCCAAAGGTCTCCATTCATCAAGACAAGTATCGGTTATGATGATATAAACAAAATACCATTGAGGGAGATGCCCACATTAAAGTCAGAAAGCCATTAGAAAAATAAATTAAAGAAAATCTTGAAAGTTTTGCTAATTTTCTCAAAGGATCTACCAACAATTAAAGAAACAAAAGGAAAAGAAATGATAACTTGTAGAAACTCGATTCTTCTCACAAGAACAACAAGAATGAGTTTAGAAGAGTTTTTCCACCACAAAGACCTTTCACTAACTGATACCAAAATCTCTTTCTTGGATTTTTTTCTTGCAATAATTTTGGTCATAAAAAATAGATTGTAGAGCTTATGCAAGAAGTGATCATGTGAGAGATAGAAATATAGGTTCTTGCAAAACCTCAAAGGATGATTATGTGAGAAAAAAAAACAAAAGTTTTCATGGGTTCACTAATAGAAACTACACTTTGATTTTCTCCTCTACTTGATATTGAATGTTATAAGTGCAATAACTATGGGCACATAGCACATGACTGTAGAAGAAACATGATAAAGTCTCCTAAACAAAACAAGGAAGAAGATATGCTTACCAATCATAGAGAAGAATACACCAGGGTGTGGAAAAGGAAGCAAGAAGAAGGAAGAAGGAAGAATGTGAACTTGCACTTTGGACCAAACCAAGTTTCTCACCTTGAAGGAAGAAAAAGGAGGCAATGTTACTTTTGGAGATAAGGATTCTGCAAGGACAATTGGAAAATGTATTGTTAGTCTTGATAATGGAAAGACTAGGACACGAAATGTATTGTATGTTGAAGGGTTAAAGCATAATCTTCTAAGTGTTAGAAAAATGTGTGATCAAGGTTACAACCTCACATTTCATTCTAAAGGGTTTCAAATAAGGAAAGAAACTTTAGGAATATTAATGGAAAATGCAAAAAAAAACCTCAAGAGATGTATACATACTCGATAAATTCAAAGGATAAAAATGTTGTATGGGAGTGATATCTCTCTCATCCTTTTAGTAAAGGGAAGCAAAAGATTAGGGGAGCAACCCTTTTCCATTGATTTCAAAGGGGGAGAAGTTGCAGACAGAGGAAAGTTGCAGATATGGGGGGTATCCGAATTGACTAAGGGTTTCCATCAATGAAAAAGGGGAAGATTGTTGTTACAAATATTGTTTTCATTAATGTCAAAGATGGGGGGAGACTATAGATGTCCAAGATAAATATTACAATACTACATATGTACAATATAAATATTGCAAGATGGACATTGTTGGATTTTTTTTTTTGAATTTTTAATGATTAGTTTGAATACCCTATATTTGAAGTTAATTTTACCCTACATACCTAAATAAAATGGGAGAAAACGTTATATGGTTGGAAATATTATTCTGATAATTTTCTAATGGTATATGGTATTCCCTCTAACTACTTGGGAATGATGAGATATGGATTTTTCCATTCAACAAACCAACCAAAAAATTGAGGTCGACTCAGCCAGTGTTTATAGGTCAACCTAGAAAGTGGGGAAATAATTACTATAAATACATGATAGATGTGTTCATTTGTAGTGAAACCAAGCAAGAGATCAATTATAAGGTGCACAAAAGTTATATGAGGTGTGCTAAAGGTGTTGGGGTGTCTTTGGGGTGTGCAAGATAAGTATAAGGGATTTTCTTAAGGTCTTTCTTGTTCTTAAGGTGCGCTATGAAGAACCGAAGTTCTATGTTTTTGTTGTGTGAATTGGTTTGAGGTTGTGATCTTGTTTTCAATGGATGTTTCCATCATTGGATGTTTTCATTATTGGATGTTGCAGTCAATGGATGTTGCAGTTAGTGGATGTTGTCGTTAGTGATTACATTCTGGGAATGATGTTATGAATATTGCTAAGGTTTGAATGATTGTTTGTGGAATGAAGCATGCAGATGAAGTCAAATTTAATTTGTGTATGCATATCTTGGATTACACATATATTATTGATTTGGTGCTCAGTTGAGGAGATTGGTGTCTCCAGTAGGTTGGTTCCTACATCTTGTCGAGTTGGTTCTCAGTTGAGGAGATCAGTGTCTCTAGTATGTTGGTGCCTACATATTGTTGGTTTGGTGCTCACTTAAGGATAATGGTGTCTCTAGTAGGTTGGTGCCTACATACATTTATAAATATAATTTTATGGTTTTCTCCCGATTTGGTTTCTATGTTAAATTCTGTGCATTATGATTTGAGTTTATATGTAATTATTGTTTCTTGGCTAATGAATTATCTATGAATGGTTAAATCAAGTAAAAAGTATATTATATTGATTCATCCCCCCCTCTCAGTATAAGCATAAGTTTAACAATTCTTTCACCCCACAATGTTTTGCGAATTGTCCAATGCCCAGTATCACTATGTAGCTCATGAGAGTTTGTTCTTATTTTAGCAATGTTGATTTTATTATTTTCACTTGTCAAAAATAAGAGGTACTTTTGATCTTGTAAGTTATGGTTGACCACTTCCTTGCAGTATCTTAATTTCCTTCTATCCTCCAATTCTTTATCACACCACCTATTCTCCTTAAATTTAGAAGCGATAATATTTATAATATTATTGGTATTCTGCATGATAGCTTCTTCTTGTATTCCCCGATTATTTAGTCAATATTTGACATCTTTATGCCATCCCTACTTGAGCTACTGGTGGTTCTGGCTAGAGTTTGAAGCAATTTTTGTGAGCCTCTTGTTGTCCATGTTGTTTATCTTGTTCTTGTAAGTTAGGTATCTAATCATATCAATACTCTCTATGGGGGAAATGATTGATTCTATGAGGAGGATATGATAGGGTGTATTTCCCTTAATTTTTATATTATGAGTTATCAAATTCTTTTAGATATGTTCTATCTTTCTCTAATATTTTCTATATATAGTGCAACCCCAAACTTCACATCCATATAAGATAACCAGAGTGACCAGAGTGTGAAAGAGGATTTTTTTTTTTATCCCAGAGACAAAGGTCTGTTAATTTACAATTGTTTTCGAGCCCATAATAAGTCTTCCACCCTTCATTTACCCTTTTCTCATTTCTATAGTTCCAATTGAGCTTGTCGTGAATATCTATTCCAAGATATTTGTATGAAGGAATTTCCTCCAAGCTATTGTTTTCATATACAAAAGCATCGTAGGTGATCCTTTTGGATTTAATTATCATAACCTTTTTTTTGTCAATGTTCATAGTCAAGCCCATACTAGAGCAAAAGTCCTTGAGGGTTTGCTTACCTATGTCATTGGGACTCTTCACCATAACAAAAATATCATCAACATAAAGAAGAAGGATGATGATTATACTAGCAAGAGTCGGGCCAACAAATCATGCGTCCTCTAAACAATCTTCTAACTTATCAATATAGATGTCGAAAAGGGTAGGGGATAGGGGGGAACCTTGCTTGACTCCTATATTACAGTTAATTTCTTCCAACCAACCCTCAATGTTCCTAAACTTGACAGTAACTTTATCATATAGCCTTACTACAATATCTCTTAACTTGAAAGGGACTTTAAGCTCTTCTAAAATATTCCAAAAATTAGTTCTGAGTACAATGTCAAAAAATTTTCTAAAATAAACAAAATAACAAAGAGACCCATTTTTATCATTAATTAATTAATATTATATATATACTTAATTAGAATTATATATACTTAATTAATTATACAATTACGAAAAAAATGTGTATAACCATTATTTTTAAAAAAAATTTTAAATGTATACAATTAATAAAATATTAGATATATCATCATCAATATATATTGTTGCTTGCTTGTTTAAGTCATTGTATGTCCTATCAACTAAGTAAATAGGTTCAAGAGGGAGTCAAACTTTCAGTCGTTGAGTAAAAGTAAAACCATATTTTTCTCTCTAGGCTCTTATTGCTATCTTGTATACATTTTGAATGCTTAAAATACATAAAATTCGAATGTGTAGTTTTGTTAACTAATAATATTTTGAAAGAAAATTATAATAATTAGAATTTTTATTTCTTACTTATCATAAAATTATAAATTTAATGGTGTTGTAATTAAATATAATAGTAATAATAATAAGTAATTTTCTATATTCTATCTAAATAAATCGAAATAGTACATTCCATTTAAATAATTTGTATTTATGTTTTTTAATATAGAAAATCATATTTTTTTAATAGTGAAAATTCATTGTAATTTAATTAGAAACATCAATTTTTATAAACACTTTCCATCATATTTTCCACAAATAAGTTTGAATATTCAACTTGGGTGACTTTGACATGATCCCTTTGAAGAGGAAAGATGTAATTTTTTCATTCAACTTCCATATCACCTACTCTGTTGATTTATTCAATGCTCAACTATCCCTATACACAAATTGTAGTAGCTCGTGGTTTGTTCACAATGTTTAAGGTAGATTTCCCAATGAAATGAAGGTCATGAATTAACACTTCAAAAAGGAAAAATCTTTTGTCACATCCCATGATGGCATCCACACTCACTCTAACTTAGGTTCACATGCCTACCTTCCAAGCAAAAAATTCTAATCATAGGGAAAGAAAAAACCAATTTCTTCCATTGATTTGAAACAATCATGAATATTTTCCTTTTTGACCTTATCTAATCTAAGGTAATTTCTGAGAAGATGTACTTTTGAATTAGGATACTTCTCCATAATCTATCTTTGGTAAGCATATTCCAAGGATGTTTTGTTGCCAGTGATTTCCTAAACATATTAATGTCCTTCAATCCCCATTCACCCAATGACTTGGGAACTGTTGGAACACACAGATAGAAACAAGCATGAATTGTATTTTATTCATAGATACAATACACATATAAATACATTTTGGATGACCTTTAGATTCTTCTTCCAATGTATCTTGGACTCTGGATGACCGTTACACTATCACTTGACATTTTACATTCCTTAAAGTGACTAATATCATAACCCTAGTGAATTGGGTTTCCAACATTCCCCCCTTAATCCAAAGAGGTTTACATGTGAGTCCAAGGTGAGAGATGAAGTCTGGAAGTGTCCAGCTGAAATATGGAGGTGGAAAGATGCCAATGACTCAATGTGTTATTTGAATCTAGTGGTTTTGGGATGACCAAAAACCAAAAGGCTAGCAGAAGTTGATGTCTTCTACTAAATGGTGGTAGTGTTTTACAGATGACCACAAACTCTAGAACTTGGCTCTAGGGATCAATGGTTCTTGAAACATTTCCTAAGTTAGCTAGAAGTTGGAAGATGATGTCTGATTCTAATTGGAAGTGCTCTTGAATGTTGGTTTTATTATGACCATAAAATGTTGTCTAGGAAAAGTTAAAAGTATTATACTAAATGGAGGTTTAAGGAAAACCACAAACCATTGTCTAGAAAAAGTTGAAATTCTTCTACTAAGTGTTGGTTTAAGGAAAACCACAAACCAAATATGGTGGTTTTGGATGACCACAAACCAAATTGCCCTCACTTTTTATTGCTCGTTTGATAGGACTTCAAAAATTGAATCCTGGCTATCAATCATTGATGTTGTTACCCCCAGCCAGGGACAAGGTGAGAAGATGAAAATCCTTTCATTGTAAGATGCATCAATACTCAATAATGAATTCTATGGTATGATTGAGATATCTTCTTGAATGTTGATGACCATTTACAAGAAGTCATCCAACCACAGTGGTTATTTACTCTTGCATATTTTTGGTATTTGGAACAATTTTCTAAAGGATGATTTTGCTTCCTACAATGCTCATAATAATGAAGATTGAAACATTGATCTTCCATGTGGCCAACTCTATGAAAATATTGGCATTTTAGAATCTTCTCTTAAACCAGAGTAGGTGAATATGAACATTCTTGAAGCAATACAACACTCTGGAACTAGATCGGTTTGGTATAATGTGAAATATGAAAGGTCACTTCATTTTCATATCTGATACATGTTTTGTTCTTGTTGTGCCTAATTTGTTAAGAACCAAACATCAATATAGCATGGAAAAACCTCAGGAAAAGTACTCAACGCCTTGAAACTGAGATAATTTCAGATAAT
>JASDQU010013668.1:172207-188587 GCA_032191745.1 Picea mariana
CCCAAAATCCTCCAAAGCTATTTCCTTTTATTATCCAATGGGAAGAGGTTGTGACAACTAATTGCCACAAGCCCTTCAAGAACAAAACCAGTGAAGAAATACGGCAATAATGAGAGAGATAGAGAGAATGGGATGGTGAGAAACTAGTAGCATAACAGTGCAATAATGAAAGGTGTTAAATGAGGGAGTGAGGGGTCTCTCAAATAGCTTGAGAAGCTAAGGAGACCCCTCTTGGATCTTCAACAAGTGTCAAAGATCCAAGGGACAAGACAACTCATGGAGAAAATCAACCAATGAGGTGATAGGCCTTTAGGGTGAGGGGAATGGAAAGTGGATGAAGTGAAGAGGAGAAAACAAGGAAAGGAAAGGCGTATTAGGCAAGAGAAGGAAGCGTATGAGAAAGGGGAGGCTCACGTACCAATTAAAAAAAAGTTTCCTTGACTTGAACAGAGATGTTTCCATCCCCACGTGAGCTTTCTCCACTTTTAAATAAAAGAAAGCATGAGTTGGGAAAGGAAGCGTGAGGTAAGTTGGAAAGAAGTGAGGAAATTGGTAAGGCGCATGGGAAGAGGGAAGGTCCCACGACCCACTTAAGAAGAGTTTCCAAGTTTAAACGTGACACTTCCAAGCTTTACGTGAGGATGTGAAGGCGTGGAGAGTGGGGACGTGAGGGAGATACGTGAGGTAAGGGGGACGTGGAGTCCACGTGAGGGAGAGGTGGAGGGAGTGTGGAGTCCACACTCCTTAGAGGTAGGTGAGTGGGGGAGTGTGTGGGACACACTCCCAAATGGGAYGTGATAGGTGGATGAGAGTTCTACGCTTTCAATATAAAGGAGACTCCAAGTATTACGTGGAGGAGGAGGATTTCCAAAGGAATGCGTGGGTTTAAGTTTATGATGCGTGAGCTTTACGTGAGGGAAGGTGAGGGTGAGGAGGAGTGTGTAGAGCACACTCCTAAGTGGAATGTGAATGGATGATGAGGGACCCTCATTCCATTACAAAGAAAAAAAAAACAACTTTAATATGGGAAGGGAGTACGTAAGCTCAAAGGGGGATGTAGATTTAAGTGGGGAGTTAATTAAAATATAATTTTAATTAAATGTGGATTTGAAAGGGTAAGGATAGGTAGGTGGGTAGGTTAGGTAGGTCCTCTCTTTAATTACTGCCACTTATTTCATCTTTTTTGGCTAAAAAATACAAAATTTACATTTTCCCATGTTCTGGGTTTGGCAATTAAAACCGCCATTTTTCCGAAAAACTCCTAAGTGGACAAAAAACCTAGCAAAACTTGTCCGACTGAGTTGAAACTTGGTCCACGGGTGTAGGGGGTCTCATTAGCTTTCTTTTGAGTACAAATACCCCTATTGCAAATCCCGGGACCTAAGTTTTACATTAATTACCCAGAATTAATTAATTAATTAATCAATTAATTAATTCGGAGCCTTAAAAAAAACCTAGCTATACTTGACGGAATTCCGCGAAGTTTCGCGTGCTGTCTTACATGGTCATTTACAACATTCCTAAACACTAGCTACCTAGGAATAACTTCATTAGAACGCCTTTCACCACTTTGGAGGATTTATTGGGTGGGAGTGAAAAACTCAAGGGAGATTAACCTGGCTAGTTAGGCCACATTAACCTCCTGAGGATACAAAACACTCAGTGAAAGGAACTCTCCTAATGAAGAAACCCTAAGGCAACTGACCTAACATGATCCATGTAGACTTATTACAATATTAGCCCATGCAGGGGTGCGGTAATCCCGCTTACAAAATTTGTGCTGGAGGCAAAAATTTCCTAGTAGAACCAAACTGTCTTGGACATACTAGCATTTGATGATGCATTACTTCATGGCACATGGAGTTGACCTCCTAGTTGAATAGGCGGTCAGCATTAGAGCCTATCTCCCCTTAATGACAACTTCCTAAACTCCTAACATAGATCGAAATTTGGAAAAAATCGCTTCTGTAAGAGACTTTCTGAAAATGTCTGCAACTTGATCCTCTGTAGGGAAAAAGAACACTTCAATAACTTGATCATGGATGAGCTTTCTGATGAAGTGCATGTGTAGCTCGATGTGTTTGCTGCACTGATGTTGAGTTGGGTCTTTGGCGAGCTTGATGGCACTCTGATTATCGCACCAAAGGATGGTCGGATGCTGCTGCTGGAATCCAAACTCTGAAAGGATCTATCGAAGCCACAAGGCTTCATGACTTGCATTTACCGCTGCTCGGTACTCTGCTTCTGCTGAAGAAAGTGCAATAGCTTGTTGTTTCTTACAGGCCCAAGTGACAGGTCCTAAACCAAGGCTGAAAACATAACCTGCAGTAGACTTCCAATCATTAGGGTCGCCGACCCAATTTGAATTAGTGAAACCAAACAATAAAGGAGTCCCCCCTAAACTATAAAGTATCCTGAACTGAACTGTACCACGGACATATCGAAGTATCCTTTTAGCTTCTTTCCAATAGCTTTCATGGGGTGTTTGCATATACCAGGCAACAAGACCAACATCAAAGGAAAGATCAGGACGAGTATGAGTCAAGTATAAGAGGCTACCAACTAATTGACGGTACTGTTAGAAAAGTGGGTGTGCTCGTTTAACCATAGACAATATAGCAATATTGTCACCCAACCATAGGCACAACCATAGGCACAAAGGCCACCCCCAAGCACCTTAAGCTTGATAGAGAGAATAATTTCGGTATCAAATCAATAGCCAACCAAGGCTAGTGCACTAAGTAAAGATAACCAAAGACCAAGCAGAAAGTCCAAGCCAAAAACCAAAATGCCAGTTGCAGTTGCAGCTCCTCTCCAAACTTGCTCACTACTAGTCTTATGCAGTTGCGAGTGAGTCACAAATGAGCGCTAGCACCTTCTATTTATACTGCTCTATCTTAACTGACTGGGCCAACTTCTCTTCTTGGGGGCTAATAACTCAATATTAATTATTCTAATTAGTCGACTTGTCTTCTAGAGTTATTGTCCAAGGCTTTAGGGTTTCTCTTGCTTCCCGAAATATTCTAGTCTCGTCAAAGGTTACAAGTGGAGGTTAATACCTCCCGCAGCTACCATAATATCAACACTCCCTCCTAGCTAGGGAGGTATAAAAGGCAATGGTCTTGAGCACAAACAAACCATTCAACCGGTAGCATCAACATAGCCACACAAGCTATCTCATGATAAAATCACGAGCACCATTATCTCTATCCAACTAGATAGTCTCCATGGCGATCTTAACAATGTCATCCAATAGAACACAATGGTGTCTATTCATAGTAGCATGCAACCACTCTCAGTAGCACAGTGCTACTAACTAGTGACACACAGTCACTATCAGTGGATCACATCCACCACAGTAGCATACAACTATTGTCCAGAGACATACAGTCTCTACAACAATCATATCATCTGATATCAATTTGCATAAACAATATCATGATACAAACTGAGTCATCTGGGCCATTCTTCCACTCACATCTGTGAGGTCTGGAAGAGCATCTACCCTCAGAAAGTAAAACATCAGCCATGGGCTATCTAGACTATTCTTCCCAAGCATAGAAGAATAACTGTCCCTAATTTTTGAGCCTAGACTATTCACCTAACTAGGACATTCCTCCGACACTAATCATAGTGCAACCTGGAGAGAATGAGTCTGCCCTAGGGAATGTCTGTCCCTGATTGCTGAACCTGGACCATTCCTTCGACACTAATCATAGTGCAACCTGGAGAGAATGAGCCTGCCCTAGAGAATGACTGTCCGGACCATTTCCTAAGGAAATGACTGTCATGCACCAACCTCCAAAACAAACCATTCTTCGAAACTACTCACAACTGTGAACTTTGAAAGAATGACTGCTTAGTGAGGCAAACCATTCTACTTGACCACTACTTAGAGTGACTGCCAAAAAGAATGATTGTCCTAGACCATTCCCCCACACCGACCACAAGGGGAATCGTTGTCTATGGTACATAAACAATCTATCGAACCATTTTCATTATGAAAATGACTGTTCGATCAGGACCATTTTCCGAACTGGAAGATGCATGTCCGTCAAAAATCTCGAACCACTTTCTGGACTAGAAAGGAACTGCCCAACCTAGACCATTTTCCAAAATGGAAAATCACTGCCCATGAATCAATAATATATATCAGTGCTCCCTCCCAACCTGGGAAGCCATCTCTTCCCTTTTTGTTAAGGGAGTTATCTCCACGAGCCCCATCTTGTCCCTTAAGTACGCAAACTTTATCCTCGACAAAGGCCTTGTCAAAATATCTGCTACCTACTCATCTGTGGAGATATACTGGAATTTCACTTCTCCTTCGTGGACTTTATCATGAATAAAGTAGTATTTGATCTCAATATGTTTCGATCGGTCATGAAACATTGGGTGTTCTGATAGCCTTATACAACTTTGATTGTCACAGTATATTACGGTCGAATCTGGTACCTAATCAAATAATCCATAAATCAGCTTCCTCAGCCATACTGCTTCGGTACGTGGCTCACATGTTGCGATATATTCTTCTTCTACTGTGCTGAGTGCGACAAACTTCTGTTTCATGCTGGCCCATGATATCATAGCAGAGCCCATACTGAAACACATCCCTGAAGTACTCCTTCTGTCTTCTACACTCCCTGCCCAATTTGAATCTGTGAATCCATGAAGCTGTATATCACTAGATGAGGTGTATCTTAAACCATAGTTTAGTGTCCCACAAATATATCTTAGAACATGCTTTGCAACCATCCAATGCTCATGTCTGGGTTCCACTTGGAATTGGCTTAAGGTGTTTACAACAAAGAAAATATCTGGTCAAGTATTCAGTAGATACATTAACGACCCAATCAATTGCCGATATAGGGACGGGTCTACTGGATCATAATTTGAGTCTCTTACTTTTCTTATGTCTGTGATCATAGGAGTGGCCATGGATTTGCAATCCATCATTCAAAATTTTTGAAGAATCTTCGCTGCATACTTTCCTTGTCCAAGGAAGATTTCACCACACTTCTGCCATACTTCTAGTCCCAAGTAAAAGTGCATGAGACCAAGATATGATATTTCATATCAAACTTAGAAGCTAATTCCTTTTTACACTAGGTGATGAGAGACTTTGCACCTATCAAGAATAAGTTATCGACATACAATAGTAAAATCACAGGTGCATTGTTCTCAACCTTGTAGTAGAGATTTGGATTTGCATGACTCTTAGAGAAACCAAGTCTTACTAAGTAACTATCAATTCTGGCATACCAAGCTCTTGGAGCTTGCTTGAGTCCATATAGGGCTTTCTTTAATCTACAAACATGAGTGTCTCTGGAATGTACTTCAAAACCTTGAGGTTGTTCAATGTATACTTCTTCTTCAATTGCTCCATTGAGAAAATCTATCTTTACATCCATCTGATGTAGACTCCATCCCATGGAAGCAACAAGAGACATAATGGCGCTAATAGAAGTATATCTGGCAACAGAAGCAAAGGTTTCGTCATAATCTTCTCCCTCCTTCTGGGAGAACCCTCTAGCTACGAACCTTGACTTGTATTTGTCCATGCTTCCGTCTACTGCATGTTTGATCTTATAGACCCATTTTGAAGTTACCACTGATTTTTCCTTGGGTCTAGGCACGATTTCCTACACGTCATTTTTCATGATAGACTGGTGTTCTTCTATCATGGCTTCTTTCCACTGTTTCTTCTGTGTTGCTTCTTCAAATGTGGTGGGTTCTTCATTTATAAGTTTTGTCATACATGCTACATAAATGGAGAATCTTTTGGGCTTTTTTCTTTCTCTGAAGGTGCCACTTGTAGAGTAACTTTCTTTTGAGTCTTTCTGCTTTTTGTAGAGTAGCTTCAAGCCAAGATGGACGTTTTCTAGTTTTGGGTGCAATAACTGATTCAATGGGTTCACATGGTTGCATCGGATGATCAAGTTGTTCTGGTTCTTCATTCTGACTTTCTGGAAGATAGGTGTTTTCTTCTTTAGGGTCTTCATATTCTTCTTCTTCCATGGATTCTTCTATAGATTTCTTGAAAGCCATCTTCTCATTGAAGGTTACATCTCTGCTGACTTCAATCTTATGTTATTCTGGAATATAGATTTTGTAGGCTTTGGATGATTCACTGTATCCAACAAATATTCCCTTCTTCCTGAGGGTTCTAGTTTCTTGCTTTTATCCTTGGGGATATGAATGTAAGCAGGGCATCCAAAGATTCTTAAGTGTTCCACATTGGGTTTCTTTCCTGAAAAGGCTTCTTCTGGAGTCATATCCTTAAGTATGCGGTGGGGACTTCTGTTCTGAACATATATTGTTGTCATGGCTGCTTCTCCCCATAAATACATGGATAAACCTTGATTGTTCATTAGTGTCTTCACGGTTTCCACAATGGATCTATTCTTCCTTTCTGCTACACCATTTTGTTGAGGATTATGAGGAACGATTAGCTCCCTCCTAATCCCTGCTGATTTGCAAAAGGCAACAAATTCCTTGGATGTGTATTCTCCTCCATTATCTGTTCTCAAGGTCTTGATTTTCTTGCTTGTGAGGTTTTCTATTTCTGCTTTGAATTCTTGAAACTTGCTGAAAACTTTGTCCTTTGTCTTCAAGAGATATAACCAAGTCTTTCTTGAGTAATCATCTATGAAGGTTACATAATAAAGAGAACCTCCTAGAGATTTGACTGGCATCGGACCGCAAACATGTGAATGTATTAGATCTAGGATTTCCTTAGATCTATTATTGCTACTTGAGAATGGCTTCTTAACATTTTTACCAAGTGCACATCCTTTGCAAATTCCTTCATGTGTAGATTGTAGTTCTGGTATTCCTTCAACAATTTTCTCGAGGAAAGGTAATGCTTGATAGTTCAGATGAGCATACCTTCTATGCCAAAGTTCACTAGGATTGACTTCATCATGTACAACAGTTTCATCATTACATTCTAGTAGTCTGTATAATCTGCCTTCACGAGTTCCAATAACTCTAGCATACTCTATGCTGGAGTCTCTAGGCCAAGATAGTACATTGCCATCTACAAAGGCTATTCTATTTCCTTTGTCTTCTCGGCAAAATATAGATACAAGATTCTTTTCTAGACCAGGTACATATAAGACATTGCTCAAATGAACATTGTAACCTGATTTCAATTTGATGGAGGTTTGACCAATTCCTTTGATTGGATAGGTGTTCTTGTCTCCAAGTTCTACTTTGTAGGATGTATTCTTTTCATTTAGAATGGAAAGTTTGACCTGGTCTCCTGTCATATGCCTAGAAGCTCCACTATCAATTATCCACATGTCATCTTTAAGAGTTCCTGTAAGAGATGAATAGTGTAGATGATCTGTCTTTTCATCCATGATTTTTGTTGACTGATAGCTGGTCAAACTTTGACTTTGACTGGTCAAACGTTGAGTTTGACCCAACAACCTTGACGTTTTTACCTTCTGAGAGTGCCAATAGGTGTGTTGGACTTAGGCGCACTAGAATATCTTCTCCTTGAGTAAGGTGTTCCATCATAAGGTGTTGGGCAAGAGGTTTTAGGGTTAGCAACTGCACCTGCTAGTAACCCTAGAGACAGTGCTTTAGTAAATGCTCCTGCTAGAAACCCTAGCAAGAGTTCTATAACGAGCTTGATAATCTTATGGCTTAGCTTCCTTCCAGTGGTTAGACTGACTGAAGGAGGTGTGGGCCCATAACCTGTTAGAAAAGTGGGTGTGCTCGTTTAACCATAGACAATATAGAAATATTGTTACCCAACCATAGGCACACAGGACACCCCTGAGCACCTTAACCATGACAGAGAGAATAATTCCGGTAGCAAACCAATAGCCAACCAAGGCTAGCGCACCAAGTAAAGATAACCAAAGTCCAAGCAGAAAGTCCAAAACAAAAACTGAAATGCCAGTTGCAACAGCTGCAACTCCTCTTCAAACTTGCGCACTACTGGTCTTATGCAGTTGCGAGTGAGTGAGTCACAAATCAGCTCTAGTGCCCTCTATTTATACTGCTCCATCTTAACTGATTGGGCCGACTTCTCTTCCTAGGGGCTAATAACTCAATATTAATTATTCTAATTAGCCGACTTGTGTTCTAGGGTTATTGTCCAAGGCTTTAGGGTTTCTCTTGCTTCCCGAAATATTCTAGTCTCGTCAAAGGTTACATGTGGAGGTTAATACCTCCCGCAACTACCAATATCAACATGTACAAGGTGACATCAACTTCGGGAGAAGTACAGGTGGCAACAAGCTTGACTCCAGACTGGAAGGGAGAAGGGGTTGGTTTACAATCTTCCATGTAAAAGCGACGAAGAAGGTCACAAGCATACTTAGACTGGGAAAAAAAACTTCCTTCATTGGTTTGCAAAACTTGAAGGCCAAGGAAATAGTGCAAAAAGCCTAAGTCTATCATTTCAAATTTCTTCTTAACGTTGGTTTTCACATGCTTTAAAAGTTTTGAGTCACTACCAGTGAGGATAAGGTCATCAACATAAAGGACAAGGATTATGAGATGGCTTCCTACTTTCTTGGTATAGACATTAGGATCATAATGACATCTAGAAAATCCGGTGTCAATAAGAAAGTTGTCCATTTTGGCATACCAAGCTCAGGGAACTTGCTTAAGACCATAAAGAGATTTCTTAAGGTGACAAACAAAGCTAGAGTCATTCTGGACATAGCCATAAGGTTGTTGCATGTAGATTTTTTCTTGCAAATCCCCATGCAAGAAAGCGGATTTAACATCCATCTGATGGACCTCCCATTTATGTGAGGCAGCAAGGGCAAGAACAAGGCGGATGGAATTCATTTTGGCTACATGGGAAAAGGTTTCATTATAGTCAATTCCTTCAACTTGGGAAAATCCTTTGGCAACTAACCGAGCCTTGTGTCTTTTGACACTTCCATCTAATGCATACTTAGTTCTGTAGACCCATTTACATATGACAAGTTTTCTTCCTTTTGGAAGAGGTACAAGATCCCAAGTATAATTTTCCATTAAAGAACAATACTCTTCATTCATTGTTGTATCCCAATCTGGATGACCTGAAGCTTTTGCAAATGTCTCTGAAACTTGAACCAAAAGAGATGAGGCTTGTTGGAACTATGAACGTGTCCAACGCTAATTTGAAGGATCACCGACAAGATCACCAACTACTTCTCATGTTGAACGGACCCATCTAGGAAGTGGTGGTGCTGGTTCAAGTTCAATGGACTCATCTGGAGGAAGGTGAGCAGGCGGAGGTGGATTTTCATCCTCACTGTCATCATCTGAAGAAAAAACCAAAATAGGAACACAAGAAGGCACAAACGCCGAAGATGGCTTGCAGGCCGAAGAAGGAACAAACATCGAAGATGGCTCGCAGGACGAAGAAGGCACTGTCGCTGAATTAGGTTCGCAAACCAAGAGATTTTTGTCAAATTTAACATCTCTTCTAATAATAATTTCATTACAATGTAGGTGAAGAAGTCTATAACCTTTGACATTTTCAGAATAACCAACAAATACACACTTCTCACTTTTAGGCTACAATGCTTTCCTTTTCTCATTAGGAATGTAAGCCCATGCTATACTGCCAAATACACGGAAGTGACTTACATTTGGTTTAATTTTAGTCCATGCTTCTTTCGGTATTATATTTTTAAGAGCCTTTGTGGGAGTGCGATTTACTATGTAATTTGCACAGTTGATGGCTTCTGCCCAATACTTTAGACTTAATCCCTTAGATTGGATCATACAATTAGCCATTTCTTTTAATGTGCGATTCTTTCTGTCAGCAACACCATTTTGTTGTGGTGTATATGGAACAGTGTGTTGCATTTGGATGTCATGTGTAGTGCAGTGAATTGTAAAATTATTGTTCACATATTTGTCTCCATTATCTATTCTTAATCTCTGAATTTGATGTCCAGATTCCTTTTCTACAAGGGCCTTGTAGGCTAGAAACTTGTCAAAAACTTCACTCCTTATGTTTTAAGAAGTAAACCCAAGTACGTCTGAAAAAGTCATCAATGAAAGTTAAGAAATACTTGCACGCAAAAAAAGGAGGAGAAGAAAGTGGACCACACAAGTCACTGTGAACAAGCTGCAAAGGACCTGGAGCGTGCCAAGAGGCACATTTGTCAAAACTGTCCCGATGATGTTTTTCGAGAACACAACCGGCACAAACACCATCTCTGCATGAAACAAGAGGAAGACGAGTCACCATCTGTTGATTACATAGTTGCTGCAATGAGCGATAGTTTAGATGACCAAACCACTCATGCCAAAGTTTGCTCAAGTCATCGCTATGAGCAACAAAAACTGATGGAAAAGATGATGACCCAAAGTTGTCAAACTTTTACAACTTGGTAATATCATCAACAATTCCAGTTGCAAGAACATGCTTAGGGTCTTTTAGATCCTTGATTACAACTTGGTGAGGTGAAAAATCTACGGTTTTACCTTCATCTGAACAAGTGATTTGATATACTGATAGAAGGTTACAAGAAAGACTTCGAACACATAATACATCACTGAAATTACCATTATCTACTTGAACTGTTCCAGATCCTACAATAGTAAGAGATCTATTATCACCAACAAATATTTTCTTGGTGTTACATTCATTTAGAGCAAAAAATATGGCTTTATCCTTAGCCATATGATAAGATGCTCCAGAATCAATAAGCCACTCATCAGAAGAAGAAGTAGAAGTGGCATTGAAGGAGAAACCAAAAGCAAAAAGTGCATGTCCATGAGAAGAAGAAGAAGAAGTAGAATCAATACTGATGTTGTGCTTCTTCATCGTTACTTCTAAATCTGGCATCTTCTTGAAACATTTGGACTCATCATGACCATCATTCCCACAAAAGTTGCAATGTCTATCAATCTTCTTATTTTTATATTTTTCTCCTTTGTCACAATTAGGAGCTAAAGTTGGCTGAGTGGGTTTGAGATCCTTATTTTGCTTGTTGTTGTGGCAAGGATGTTGCTTCTTGGGATTCTTGGGTTTATCTTTCTATTGGGAGACTAGGCTTTGTTGGAGGTACCAACAGTGTTGATCACTCCAAGTTGTACAAGTTTATCTTACTCTCTAATCAAAGCATCACAAAAGGACTCAAGAGTGGGTTTTTGATAAGCTTTCTCTAGAGCCTCTCATGGCATAAAAGGTAGATACAAACACAAAATCTGCACTACAAAAGAATAATATAGATGCAACGCTCTTCCTCCAAATTAATGCTAAACTCTTCACATAAAATTCTAAGTGTTTTAAACTTAGATAGATAATCTTCAATGCAAGAAAAATCATTTGGATTTAAAGTCAATATCTAATTTTCTAACTGATGTGCTAGAATAATATTGTGTTTACCAAACACAACTTCAAGCTTTTCCCTAGCGCATCGGGGTCATCAATTTCTTGAAGGTGGAATCTTAAATCAAGAGAGATGGACATTCTGATCAGTGCACGGGTCTCGTCATTCCTATTAGCCCATTTGACTTTCTTTTCATCATCAATGGGTTCTTTTCCTTTCCCAAGGTAATCTGGTACATGCCTTTACTTCTTAATAAATCCTCCATATGGGATTTCCATTGGAAGTAGTTGGCGTTGGTAAGCAATAGATCACTGGAAGAAGCCATATTAAATATGTAGATAATATGGATTGAAAAACTGAAACTGATGATATGGATTGAAAGATCTCGAAAAATTAGGCAGTTTTAAAAAAACGACATTGAAAACGGACTTCGGATGTGAAAGTTATGCCCTCACTTTTACAAATAAGTTGCTTTATGAAGTGACTCACTTTTATAAAAAGAAGCAGGGATCACTTTTACAATGAAGTTACTTTATAAAAGAAAGTTGCATGCAAAACAAATAACTTTAAAATAAAATATTAAATATACTTACAGTGATACACTTTTATATTTGGAGTGAAATACACTTTACAATGGATGAATGAACTTTTTCAAAAAAAGTAACAAAAAAAAAAGACTTGAACTCAAGACCTCTTACTTACTAAGACAACTTTTAACCAAGTGAACTAACAAAACATATTGTATTGTTTAGAAGGAGGATTGGGGGTGTTATTGTTGTTGTGGAAGATGACCTTTGAGAGCGTGCTCATAAAAAACTCTTTTCACAAAAGAAAAAAAATTCGCTTCTCGATGACAACAAGGGTTAGATTTCGGTTAGCTTATACCCAGAAAATGCACCTTCTCCTATCTGTTTCTGATTTTCCGAGATCACATAGGGGGGCAAGGCAAAGAGCATGCTCAGATCTAAAAGAGTAGCAACCCAGAAACAAACAATATAAAGCCAAAATAATACTCTGCAAAAATTTAAAAAGGGCATATTCAGGCTTTATACCTCCGAATCTGACTGAAATGACCATACCCTGGAAAAACAGAAACCTTTTCGCGTGAAAAGAAAAGTTTTCCTGATTGAAATGAGCGTTCTGAACGCAGTGGAACAATCCTCTCAGCCCAAAAATGTATGGAAATGGAAGAGACCAGAGAAGAGGCAATTCGGCTTCACGATCTCGATCTACAACAAGAGCGGGTATTCAAACAAGCTCTGATACCATGTTCGACTACACAGGTATTCCAACAGAGGACGAGCATCTTCAGTAACCACTCACACAACCAGATCAAAGATCAACACACCGATGTTTTGACCTGGTAAAACCCCTACAGGGAAACATCCATGACCCCAGCCAACGTGGCCACTTGGAGCAATTTATTAATGCAAAAGAAAAAGATTACAAAGAGAATCTACATGAATGTTTCTGACAAACGATCATCGACAAATGACCCTCCATGCTCTTTAAATAGAGATCATGGACCAATTGGGTGCTAAGCCACAAATCAATGTAGCCGTTAAGATCGAGAAGAATATGAACCATTAGATCACTCTATGTCGGGAACATATCATGACTGTCGGATCTCCTAACTACAAATGCATACTAAAGAAACACACTAAGAAACAAACTTTTACCTAATGACACATTAGACCAAGTAGATATTAACTAACTCCTAAGTGTCTAAATATCCTAACATTGACGATATTTTCTGTCATCTCGTGATAATATCACAATATTTTCCGACAAAATTATCGGCCGCCTGAAAATTGTGCAATATATTGCGATGTGGTCTATATTTTCACTATATTTGCAACATCTGTTGAGGTGATGCCATTATAGAACAGTGCAGACAACTGTGGGTTAAAGCCAACAAACATAATATACAAGCGTCAACAGAAAACATGAAGTACCGCAAATTCAGTATGGAAATGATTCATGTATCTACCCAATAGAGAGTGAACACTAACGATCCATGGAGGGTAAATGTCAATTGAGTATACTTAAGAAAACAAATAACAAGAAGATTATTGCAAGTAATGGATCGAGTCTTCAAGGAAAGTGGAAGCACTTTAAAAGTTGTATTGATGACAAGTTTCCGAATATTGCACAGAGCATGCATCTACATAAGATGGATGACCGAAGATTTGAGAAATGTCTGTATGGATGTAAACAAACTGTCCATTAAGGGGGGGATATTACAAGATCAATGTACATGTTAAATTAATGGCTAGTGTTGATATTATGGTAGTTGTGGCAGGTATTTACCTCCACGTGTAAACCTGGCGAGAATAGAATACTCCGGGAAGCAAGAAGAAACCCTAATGAGTTGGCTAATAACCCTAGAAGACATGTCGGCTCAAGAGGATAATTTGTATTAGGTTATTAGCCTCCAAGAGAAGAAGTCGGCTAGAAGAAATAATATATACTGAACAGACAGATACCCAGAATGAGAAGTCGGCCCAGGTAGTTAGCCAGAATTAGTATAAATACAGGAGGCCAGTGTTCACTCTGGCAGGCATTCTCAGAATTGCAGAGCAACACTTATGCGCACTGCAATGCCCAGTTTTGTGCGTAGGTTTGGAGGAGAGTTTTCGTTGTAGCTGTTGCAGCTAGCAGATCACATTTTGGCTTGGACTATCTCTTGGTTAAGGTTTGGACTATCTAATCAGCTCTTGTTGATGTGCTATCCCTGGGGAAAGGTGCGCTACCCTTTGTTTGGCTATCTAGCCTAGGGTTTTCTTCCAAAGTGATTCTCTGTCACGGTTAAGGTGCTCAGAGGGTGGCTTCGACCTGTGGTTGGGTGACAATAGTGATATTGTCAATGGTAAAACGAGCACATTCATTCATATTCTAACAGGTTATGGGACCAAACCTCCTTCATTCAGTCTAACCACTGGAAGGAAACATAGCCGTAAGAATATTGAGCTCGTTGAAGAACTGTCGCTAGGGTTTCTAGCAGGAGCAGTGACCATAGCACTACCGCAAGTGTTACTAGCAGGTGCAGTTGCAGAAAACCTAATCCTCTCGTTGAGGCACCTTAAGTGAAGGGATTAACCTAATTTTCGGACAGATCAGTGTGCCCTAGCCTAGTGCATCTCCTGATACTCTCAACAAGCCAAGACGTCAAGTTTGAGTTTCTGGTCAATTCTAGGGTTGACCAAGTCAAAGCATCCATGACTTACTCTATGAAGTCAGAGAACAAGTTAGATGGAGCTTCTAACTTCAGAGCGTGGAAGACAAGGATCGACCTCATCCTTGCCAAGAATAAAGTGGTGAATATCGTGAAAGGAAAGATCGTGGAACCAGAGTTTGAAGAAGGAAAAGAAAAGGAACCGCAAAACGTTGCAGTTATGGAGAAGTTCAAAGACGATGATATCAATGCCATGAGTATCATAGTGGACTCTATAAAAGACCACTTGATACCCTACATCTCCCATCTTGACTCATCGAAGAAGATGTACGATGCCCTAACAAACCTCCTCTCAGTCAGAAACATTGGACAAATAATGAGTCTAAAGAATGAGCTCCATGACATGAAGATGAATGATGATGATAGCATAACATCATACTTTGTGAGGATCTCCTAGTTAAGAGATCAACTACAAGCTATTGAAGAGATCATTTCAGAGAAGGAATTGGTAAACATAGTACTCAATGGTCTTCCTAAGACGTGGGATGCATTTGCCGCAAGCATGAACACAAGGAAGGAGTATCCTACATTTGAAGAACTGTGGACTTGCTATGCTCAAGAAGAATCCAGGATCAGTGCAAAAGAGAAACCCCAAAAGAAGTATGATGATCAAACCTTCATAGCAAGATTCAAGGATTTCAGGAACAAAAGGAAGTTTGATTCAAGGAGGAAGCCAAATCAAGAGAAAGATATTTCAAAAATACAATGCTTCAACTGTCGAAAGTATGGTCACTACAAGAATCATTGTCCCGAGCTAAAGAAAAGGAAGGAGAAACACGAAGCATCAGTTGCCGAAGAAAAGGAACCTACAAAGAAGACTAAGCAAGATGAAAGAGACTTCTTCTTCTGAAGGTAACAATACTCTTCTTAGTTCTTGTATATATCTTGTTTGCATCGTCTCTGTACATATCTTGTATATCTATCTCTCGAAAGATAATGTGTTCCAAGAAGAACTATACCTATGGAAGAACAACAAGATAAGGATTGCTATCATTATACAAGGAAAGCCGAAATCAGAATCAATCATGAAGAGACTTGGAAGAAGCAAAGACAGAAAGAAGTCAGCAATCAAGAGGAAATTGGAGAAAGACTTATGACGTTTTGCAGAAGACAATAAGACGAAAGCGTGGACTCTATTAGACAGAGGGAGCCGATTATATATTGCAGAAGACAATAAGGATGCAGATGGAAGCGTGGACTCTGTTAGACGGAAGGAGCCGATTATATGCACTCATACATAAAGCAAGGATTAGGAGGGAGCTAATCCTATGATCCATTAAAGATGATGAAGTATATATCCATGGTAGCAACCATGAAAGACAATACGTGTTCAGTTCAACCTCAGAAGAAGTCTTCTTCGAAGAGAAGCCTTAAAGTATCCCTGGTTGTCCATCCACATCCATGATTCTATAATGAAAGGAAGAAGTGAAATCATTAGGGCATGGAATCTATAAGAAACTCCATGGACCCAAGAGCTAAAGAAAAACACCAGAAAGAACATGAAGATTCCAAGAAAGAAAGAGAAGCCAGAACAACCAGTCACTGTATTAAGAATCACAAGATTACCAACCTGATATAAACTCAATAAAAACAATCAACCAGAGGACCCGAAAGTTGTGATGAAGAACAATGTATATATGCAAGCATTGCAAGATCCAGAACTAGAGGTTCTCCCGGATGGAGGGAGAAGACTATGATGATTACTTATTCCAATAAACCAGACATACCTCTACATGAGTCTTTATATCATCCGCAATATCCATGGGTTGGAATTCTACATCAGATGAATGCAAAGACTGTTCTCCAGAGCAATTGAACAAAGAGCGTATGAAGAACAACCTCAAGACTTTG
>JASDQU010013669.1:0-26866 GCA_032191745.1 Picea mariana
AGCCTGAGAAAATAGGGGGTTGGAGCCTCCTTCCAGTTGCAGCTGGAAAACAAAGGAAGTTGGTGCTTCCAATGAATGTAATTCTTCAAGACATATAAGAAAAAGCATTATGTGGTTTTCTCCCGATTTGGGTTTCCACGTAAAACACTAGTGTACTGTTCATGTGTGTGATTTTTTATTTATTACTGCTCATTATTGGATAATAATTCTACATTGATATAACATTTGAAGAAAAAGGATTATAATTACGTTATTACTTATTCACCCCCCCTCTCAGTAATCCAACACAAATATTTGTAATTATAGTAACAAATAAAATAATTTTGGTTTTCCATAGGAAAAAAAACCCTTATCACCTCTGCAAGTCGTTGCTAGTATAGAAAAAATGTCAGAATGTTTCTAGCATTCCATCTTTTTATAAATAAATAGGCATCGGATTTCCGACGGATGTTCACTATTGGACGTTACTATAATAAATGCGAGGAGTGGTTGACTAAGTCCAGGTCAAAGGGTAACGTTCTGATGATATTTCGTGGAAATCGGATATCCGACGCCTTCTCCATGGTTGTCGGCTATCCAACGACGTCGGGGCCAATTCGAAAAAAAAAACCCTACAAAATTACAATTTCTAAAGATAAATACAATGACAATGCAAATTTTTTGGGTGGTGTCGGAGGATGCCGTCGGATTTTGGATTCAAATGTAGTATTGATCTCGCCATGTTTGACCATCCTAACTATCAAGTCCCGATAGACCTATCGGGATTACCTCTTCAATATTAATTCATCTGGATTAATCCATTTGGATTTACCATGGCTCATTTCTACCCCACCTTCCCAAAGCCCAAAATATCGATAACCTATGGATTATTTTAATATTTATTTGGGGTTTTTCTTTTTGAAAACCTACCTACAAGAGCACGTTGTAAATATGAAACAAATAAGAAGAAGATGGAATAATTGTATTCACCAAATTGACACCAAAAAATGTCCAAAAAATTCAAAGAATGTAGGAAGATGCAAACGAGCAGAATCAATGATATTTTAATAAATATCACTCATTAACAACATATGGGACGAGTTTGACTACTCAAAAGTCTCTTCAACTTCAGTTATAACACTTTCTTATCCATTCGCAAAAATATACTAGGAATTCAAAGATTATAATAGCAAAACAAGGGAAGACGAAATGAGAAGTTGTAACTAAACAAAAATGAACAATCACTAGAACTAAGGAGTCTCTCTTGTTTTATAAAAGAGAACTCATTGAATGTAAAGGGTAATTTTACCCATTGTATAGACTGATGATACAATTATTTTTGGATATATGAAGAGAAGAAGGCATTTTGGGATTACAATTGTAATCAAATGAATCTGGGACTACTCTACTGATGTGTCTATTATTTTATTTTTTTGAATTCTTTTCATATGAACTATTTCTATGCTTATTGTTTGGAATGCTTATGCTATTATGATTTTTGATGAATATAGTGATGAAGTTATAGATCTTGTCTACAATTATTTGTGACCATTTCTGTAATTTTGTTGTTTTAATACATTGTCGATGGACATGAACTATTTATGCTATCATGATGTTATCTCAAATTGTATTCATCTAATTAATTTGTATCATAAAAGATAGGTTAGAAGTAGTAGTTAGTTTAGATTAGTTTTGTTGGCCCTCAACCAGGTTTTGAGGAAACCTTGGTCATGTTTGACCACCTTTTGGACTTCGACAGGATGGTTGAAGATGGAGCACCCAGGTGAAGCGAAGATCACAGATCTCACTTATTTTGTGGCTATGTGGATCCAACAAGGGGTTCCTTAGGATTTTTGTAATGGGTTATGGGATGTCGGCCCATGGGTTTACCCATGATTAGGCCTTATTGTAAGGGAGTGAAAAAGTATAAATAAGCAAGAATGTATTGTAGAAGAGTAGTGGATTGTGATAGTAGCTAAGTGCAAGAGGTTCTAAGTTGCTTTGTGCAATAGATTGTGTATGTAAGGTTCTATGCTTGATAGAGGAGTTGGATTAGTGACTTGACCTATTTTTGGGAAGGAGGATCTGGTGCTCAGTGCGCGGATATCCTATATGGTGTGAAGCTCAACTTTGTGGCTTAATGCATAGGAGCAACTGAATGTAAGATATTGAATAATAATAAAGAAGACGAAGCAGTTGGTGGACGTAGCCCCACGCTGGGGTGAACCACGTATATCTTGTGTCTTTGGTTTGATTTGTGCTATGTTGTTTATGTTATGATCCTACTTAGTGCTTGATGATTATGTACGATAGGTAGATTTTTTGATGCTTAGTGATTTACTTGTGTTAAAGATGAATGAATGTTAGATCTAACCCCGTGCTATGTGGTAAGTGGTTGAAGTGCTTAATCTTTATTGTTACTGCGTCGATCTATCTTTGGGGTATGTTCTGCGATGTTATTAAAGCTAGTGAACTGATGCATGTCATATGCTAAGTGTTAATAGAGTGTCTGTGAAGTGTTATTATCATAGATCTATCTTCCATCTTGGTTATAGACACCTGTGTCCTGTAACCTCCCCTGCTTCTACCTCGGGTGAGACTTTGCCTGCTTTGCAGGTGTTGCCGAAAGGGCCGGTAGTTAGGGTTTTGTTGGTGCGTTGTTGAAGCGTTGAACCTTGGGTCTGCCCCTATGCCAACATGTATACTTTCCTTTTAGATTAGTTTTAGAATTAATTAGAGTTCTTTGGGCGACAATTCAATGTCTTTCCCTTTTTCTTCATTTAATTCACAGTGGCAACCAGACCCACATACTAGTTGGAAATGCTACCCCAAACAAGAGTACGTCTGATTGGGACCTGTTATTGGGAGTTATTACTTCCCTACTTGATAGGCCATTTGGACCCATCAACATTGTGTATGCCTATGTGTATGCATCATGAGTAAAAGGCTCCATGTGCATTAGAGTTCCCAAATCTATAATCTTGGATTTGGGTGGTTGTGAAAGCATGTATGCCAACCTATTTGTGTTAGCCTTCTTATACTTGATGACTAGATGAAACTGTTGTAAAACCTCATCCACCTTTAATTTTTGATTTGTTGTAGTTTAATTTGGGCCTTCAAATACTATAGCAGTTGGTGATCTGCGTGGATGAAACTCCCCTTTCCCATCAGATAGTGCTTCAACTTTTTGACATCTTGAACCATGGCATAGAGTTCCTTGTCATAGGTAGGGTAGTTGAGAACTTCCCCATGAAATGTTTTAGAATGATAACATACAGGTGATGGACCCCAATATTTCCTATCTAAAATATCCATCACAGATACAATTTTGACCATGATACACCTAAAAACCTACTTTAATTTACCATGTTTAGTAGTAATTATGGATATTTTTGTATGCTGCCCAATGAATAGTTTCGAGGATGGAATTTAATGTGTAATGGTACATTTTTTGTCTAATATCCATGATGAAGTGTATGTGTAGCACCAATTAAGCAGGTCAAACTATCCATGAGAAGAGGAATATCCCAACATAGGGAGAGAATCAAGGACCTTTTCCCCCACCTACCTCCAGATGCGTTGCTAGTGCATTAATGACCACTACCTACAGATTGAAGCTTGTAAAATATGAAGGATATCCAAGATATTGAAGGAGGATGTGCTTCTCCCTATTCCCTCCTTGATCCAAGGACATAGGTCGAGTTCTAGTTGTATAAATAGACCTCCAATGTAGAGAATAAGGGGAGGAAAAACATAGATATGAATATTACATTCTAGTTTTGTTCAGAATATTTTTGAGACTTGGAGCTTTGCTCCCTAATGTAACAATTGATATTGGTTAATAAATATGTTTTTGTTTCCACCTCATTAGAGTTTTCATAGGTTACTTTTGTTTCTTGGGTAGGGACCACTCAAGAGGGCTCAAGGACCATGTTTGTATTTTTTCCTTCTTTTTCATGTTAGTGTGTTGCATTTCATTTTCTTAATATTTCTTAGAAAAAATAGATATCTACGCACATCAATTTATAACTATATTTTTGCACCCATACTTTAGTTGTTAGTAAACTGTAATTTTTAGTCGATTTTCCTATAGAAGTGGTTGCAAGTCCATTGGAGTGCTCAAGAGAATCTTTTTAAGAATATGAACCTCATCCACACTTTATTACATCTTAATTTCGATTTATCAATAGTTTAGAACAAGTTAACAAGTTTTTTACTAAGGCATCTTCTCACCATCCTGTAGAATTTTCTTGTAGGGTTGTTACAGTTCCTGTAGAAACTTCACGTAGAATAGTTTTGGTTGACGTTTATTGCATTTATTACATATATTTTTATGAGGTTAACATATGTTAATAAGATAGAAATAGGGTATGATATTGGATCAAGGGTTAGATGCAATTAGATTCATTTATTTCATGCAATAGTTTCATTTCCTTTCATGCAATAAATTAATTTCTTTCCTTGCAAACAAGTTTAGTTTCTCCTTTCAGCTCAGTGTAATTTTATGCAATTAGACCGGTCTTTCTTTCATGTATATAGATTAGTTGATTTTCAATTTGGTGTGATTTCCATTCATGCAAGTAGATTAAGTTTTATTCATGCAATTAGTTCATATTTCCTTCAACAAGTTGTACTCAGATTTCATGCATGTGGTGAGCCCCCTTGATGAAACTCAAACCTAGCTTGTTTTCAGTGCACTCTTCATATACTTTGCACAACACCTCTAAACTTTGTATGAGACATGGGTTGAAAACTAAAGTAATAAGATAATAAAGAAGTAACATTATTTTTTCTATTCCGAGGCCTACCACCTTTTGGCATCCTTGTTGGGGAGGTGCTAAAATATTGCACACCATTTCCTTTCATTTTTTATTTTTAGTGAATTGGAGTATAAATGGTAAGACACAAAGAAAACCTTGCTATAGAAGTCATGTAGTTTAAAATCCAGAGTGCATTCACTTTGAGTGAGTATCTACAAATCCTTGTCATATACTTTGCATTTTAGAAATATATGAGAAAAGAAAAAATAAAAAATAGTTTGATTTTTTTTTTCATGAATGACTCAACCTAGCTATAAGAAAGGAAACATTTTACCCAAAACCCCCACCCCAAAAACAAGTCCAAGTAATATAGAAGTTGGTTATGATACACTTTAAAGTTTCCTATAAAGAGAAGCAAGAGAATTTGAAAATCTCTCAAAAGAAGGTCAATATTCATCCCACCATACAATGGCTGGTGAAGAATATATGGTAGAATTTTTCAAGTTTCCTATATGGGAAACCAATGGAGAATCTAAAATGAAAAAAATTAATCCTTCTACCTTACCTCACTTCCATGGTATTGTTTCATAAGATCCTAACACCTTCTTGTTTGAGTTTGTAGTGATATGTAGAACTTATGATTATACTATAGATGAACAAAAGATCAAACTCTTTCCCTCTACTCTAAAGGATTCAACTCTAAGATGGTTTATGAACCTATAAGGAAATAAAATCACAAGCTAGGACCAAATGAAGAACACCTTTAGTGAAAAGTACATGGATTATTGCAAAGTGAGGGATATAAGAGATGAAATCTTCAGAATGACTTAAGGACCCGATGAATCTTTAGAATACTTAGAAGAGATATTTTAACTAAGCTATAAAAGAGCCCACATCTACACTCTGGATGAAGATTCACTTAAGCTTGTCTTACTCATAGGAGAAATAGAATATCTCATGGAAACATTGAATATCTTATAAAATGGAGATGTTTACCATATGGATTATGGTTATATCAATAAAATCTTCAAGAATCACTCTAGATCCTCAAGGAAGAAAGTTGGAAATGGTAAATGAATGGTAATACAATATTCTAACCCCACAATTCTTATAAAAAATGGGATAGGGGGATTATTATAATATATGAAAAATGATATTCTTTATTCATTAGCTATGCAAATGGATACTTTTCATATCAAGAAGAAACAAGAGGAAGCATAAAATGCATTAGCTATATTTTCCCCTAGATGCACCAAAAGGCATCCTAGGAATGAATGTCCACTTGACCTTATAGATATTTTTGGTATTTGTGAAGAAGATCATGAAATTGATAAATGTCCTCCTTTGTTAGGATTAAAAGATACATTCCAAGGAGCAGAAAATAATGTGGAGTTAGCATGATTCATCAACCATAGACGACCTGGAGCACCAAGACCCTTCCAAACAGGAATGAGCTACAATCCTTCTCAACATTTTGGTGCATATAATACACAATTTCCTTCTCAACCTTGGTATAATCCTAACAAATCTCCTTGGATAGTTCCAAAATGGAAATACCAAGGCCAACCTATCCCTTCTCCATACCAACCATTCCCTAGTTTTCTACAAGCCTAAAATCCTCAGTGGAATGATCGTCCACAAGGATCGAGGCCTCAAATTTTCAACAACTAGCATTAATGCCTCCTCTTCCTCAACCCAATAAACTTATTCAAAATAGTGTTGCTCCTAAAAACCAAAATTGCTAGCTCAATCTACCTCCAATCCAAATAATAAGCAGATTCAACCTGTGTACAATAATGAAGACACATCTTAGATTTACTCCTTAGATTTTCAATAAATCCACCTTAAATCAAGTAAATTCTTACACGAACCTCCAAATCCCATGAAGGATTCAAATCATGAAAAATATGATGTCATCTTACCACGATGTCAAGCACCACCTTATCCTAAAAGGTTCAATGTTTTTTTTTAACAAGAACGGTTGGAAGTTTATATTAAAAAAATTATGTGCTAATGCACTTTACATAGAAGAAAAAATATTGTAGTTCATTAAACTGTGACCAGAGATCTCTCTGAGAATTTTGGTGTGTTCTAGTCTTGAGCTTAAAATTGCTCCCTAAAGAAATGCTAATATTCCATGTGAAGATGGCTACATATGAAAAAAAAATAAAAAGAGATTGACTAAACATCGATAGGACCTGTTAGAAAATGTTGGTTTCTTTTGCATCTGCCTAAAAGGTTGCTTGAATTGTTGTTGGAGGTTGAATTCCGCCTTCTGGGTTGTGCGCTGCTAGTGCCGGTGTTGGGTATGGAGGGGCCTAGTTCTATTTGTTGGCGGCCTTTGAGTGGAAATTTGATGGAATCCTTGATTCAACTGACTCAATTGAGGCTGCAGGACACTGAGGACGGTAGAGAGGATTTCCCAATTAACTTTTGAGTAGAATGATATGCCTGGTGTTTCTATTAACCCCGTGCAGAATGACTATGAGCTCTTGATTATGCTTGTGTTTCTAAGTCTGCAGTTCATTCTGGAGAGTTGCACTTTGGCATCTAAGATCCTAATTCTCTGTTTGAATTTCTCATATTTTTATTCCTATTCTTTCCCCTGAGGTCCTAATCACAACTCTTAGATCATGGTTTAGGTCTCGTATATCCTCTATGGCACATGAGGGGTAGAAGCATGGTGCTCCAGATCTTCTCCACATGATGAGAAGGGGGTGAAGATGCTCAGAGGCTTGGATTTATTTTCTGGAGTGAAACTACATCTTTGGGGGACGCAAACGATGCCATATCCACATATAAGCTGAATATTTACCGCTTGCACATGTGAGAAGGCAGGAAAATTGAAGTTTCCACAGACCAGAGTACCCATCTATAGAGGAAAAATCTTTCAATGATGCCATGAATGTGTTAGAAAACATCAGGTAGTGTTGAACGACTATGCAACAAATGTGCATAAGAGAAAGGTTGTTGCGGCGAGGCATGTGGGAAAAGAGGGGAGGGACGATCAAAGCACCACGAAGCCAAAAAATGATTCATGCGTTAGGGGGCATGAAATGCCAGTTGTCCAAAAAACATGAGCGTTGGGGTCTGAATAGGAAAGACAAGATGGAAAAGAGAAGGAGATGAGGTGGAAGGGAAAGTCTGAGAATGATAGGGTCGCTGCAAAGATAGGGACCCAAGCGATTTTGGGGAAATCACCACCTTTGATAGCTCTTAAGGAAGCCACACATGGGACTCGATTTGATTAATGGAAAGAAGGATGTGTTTCTTGTTTTTAGCTTCTTTTGCTTGTTGATCAACTACTTCATTTTGGGAGCGGAGAATATGGAAGAATTGGATCTTACTGAATTGAGATTTCGGGGCCCTTATTCAAGACTGAAGACCAAAAAGAGATTTATTTGTGGATTTGCTGGAGCCAAGAAGCTCTTTAATGATTAGCTCAGAGTCTCCAAGGAAAATTATCTCATGAATATTTCAGGATCGAGAAATTCGTAACCCCATATAGATTGCTAGAATTTCTTCTTTATTATTGGTGGTATTCCTCATCCCCCAAGAGTAGTCCAAAATATTTTGTCCATTGGAATCTATGATGAGTCCCCTCGCACATGTTGCCCCTGCCTAAGAGGTTAAATGTTAAGAAAGCATATATACATCTAAAGAAAATGAACTCTTAGTAGAACTCAAAAAATTATGTGGGAATATACCTCTCCTACAATTTATTAAGGATGTACCTATTTATAACAAATTCATCAAAGAAGAATGAATCAAAAGACCATGGAGAAAGAAAAAGGACACCCCTACAATCAATGTTGTAGGAAAGTTAGTTGATCTCATGCTTGGAAGGATAATTTTTCCTAAATATTTGGATCTAGGAATCCCTTTAGTAAATGTTCACATTAACAAAATCTTGATCCAAAACACCCTCATAGATTTATCATGGAGGTTTAATATCAACATGATAAGAGATACCATGTTGATATTAAACCTCCAGGGATTCCTAAGAGATACACACATGGTGCTTTAAATTGCATATAGACCCATGATAAAGCATCAAGGAAATGTTGGAAGACATAATGCTCTCTATTGATTCTTGGGAATATCCCATTGAATTCTTGGTCCTCCAAACCAATTCTAAATTCAATGGGTATCCTCTTATCTTGGGAAGACCTTGGATGACCACAAAAGATTCATACATCATATGTAGGGTAGGTAACATGACCATTACTAATGGATGGTATAAAAAATATCTTGTTCTTTATCCCCCTACCAAACCATTATTGACATAAATTATTCCAATATGGGTGGAAGAAGAAGAAGAAGACTCGGCCCAAACTACTACCTATCCTATATACAAAATAGTACAGACTTGTCTAGAAGAAAAATTGATGAAGACACCTTTATTTTAAATTTCATACAAAACCAATAGAACTATGGGTAGAACTATTCACATATGAAATTGATAATCCTACTGTCAAAACTGTAGAAATCAACCCTTCAAAAACACTAAAAATCAGCGTAAAACTCACGAATAAACAAGAACAAAAATTACTAGTTGTGTTGAAAATAAATATTGCAGCCTTTGCATGGGATTAAAAATATATGAAAGGAATCTAACCGTCCATATATACGGATCATGTTTACATCAAGGAAGAATGCAAACCTATTAGGCAACCTTAAATAAGGATGAACCCTACATTAAAAGACATTGTCAAACACGAATTACAAAAATTGTTCGATGTTGGTTTCATTTATCCAATCTCAGATAGTGGATGGGTCTACGCCTTGGTTATTGTTCCTAAAAAGAATGGGAAGTGGAAGATATGTGTGGATCACATGGTTAACAAAGATACATGAAAATATAATTTCCCTCTACCCTTCAATGACCAAGTTTTATATGTCTTAGTTGGGAAGAAATATTTCTCATTCCTAGATGGATTCAGTGGATATAACCAGATTCAAATCAGTCCCGAGGAATAGGATAATATAACCTTTACCATATGTCGGGGAACCTTTTCTTATAAAGTCCTCCCTTTTTTTGTATGTAATTCCCTAGCTACATTTCAGAGAGCTATACTTAGCATATTCTTAAATTTTATCCATGACAAAGTGGAAATGTATATGGATGACTTCACTCCTTATGGAAACTCATTTGATCAAGCATTATATAATATTTATAAATTTCTCTATAGGTGTGAATAAATGAGCCTCTCCCTTAGCCATGATAAGTTTAATATTCTAATGAATGAGGTAATTGTGCTAGGACACCATTTTTCCTCTAGAGGGATTGAAGTAGATAAAAATAAAATAAGGATTATCACACTTCTACCTACCCCTCTAAAACAAAAGGATGTAGGTTTTTACAAGAGATTCATCAAGGACTTCAGTAAAACAACCTCTCTTATGTTTACCTTGCTATCTAAATATATAGATCATTGTTGGACTTCATAGTGTCAAGAAGCATTTGAAACTATCAAGGGAAGACTCACAACAACTCATGTTCTACATGGTGCTATTTGGACTCTTCCTTTTCATATTCATATAGATTCCTCAAACAATTCAATAAGAGAAATTTTGGGACATAATGAGGATAATAAGACTTATGCAATCTATTTCATAAGAAAAAACTTGTCTGATACAAAGCTAAACTACATTGTCATTAGAAAATAATTTCTAGTAGTAGTCCATGTTATTAACAAGTTTAGACATTATGTTACAGGATATCAAGTTTTTGTACACACTGATCATGTTTCCATTATATATTTAATGAATAAACCTGGAATAATGGTAGAATAATCAAGTGGATTTTATTATTACAACGTTTTGATCTAACCATTCTTGGCAAACCTGGAAAGAAAAATGTTGTTGCAGATTTCTTATCTAGGTTAACAACTCCTATAGAAGGAGGCATGACAGGTGACCATTTTGTATGTGAAGAACTCTTTGCAATATCAACTTAAACCCCATAGTTTCCTGACATGTCCAACTATTTGACAATGGGGAGGTTTCCTTGGCATTTTTCCTACCATAAAAGCTGCAAAATTGTCAGAAAGAGTACATCACATACTTGGGTGGCAGGATATATGTTCAAACTTTGGCTAGATCAAGTTCTAAGAATATGCATAAGAGAAGATGAAGTACATGATATCCTCCAAGCCTTCCATGATGAACCATGTGGAGGAAACTATGCATCAAAGAGGACAACCTACAAGATCTTACAAGCTGGTTACTATTGGCCAACATTACATAGCTCAACAACATACCTCTCACTATTACTAGTTTCAAAGGATGGGGAAGCCTACAAAGAGAAATGAAATTCCTTTATAGCCCCAGATATCACCGGAACACTTTGTCAAGTGGGGTTTCGAATTTTTAGTGACAATTGATCCACCTTCACGACAGAAGAAGTACATACTAGTGTGTATTGATTACTTGACCAAGTGGGCTGAAGTGAAGGCAATGCAGGATGCTACAAAGAAAAGAGTGGTTTAATTCATATAAGAGAACATATTCTCAATATTTGGATATCCTAGAGAAATTGTTACAAATCAAGGAGATCAATTTACATCAAGGATCATTGAGAAAATTGAGCAACAATATCATATCCAACACATAAAATCAACACCCTATCATCCATAGGAAAATGGACAAGCTGAAGTCACCAACAGAGAATTAGAAAATATCCTCACTAAGACAATAAGAATGAACAAGAAGGACTGGTCAAAGAAACTCATAGAAGCAGTATGGGCATAAAATATCACATGGAATACTACCATAGGGCTTACACCCTACGAACTAGTCTATGGTTATAATTCCATACTCCCTATTGAGTTTGAATACCTTAATTGGAAAACAACATCTGAAATAGACATGGATATCTCATCAACACAACAAGAGATATTGAATCAATTGAATTCCCTATATGAATACAAGATGCAGAAACTCTTCAACATTGAAGTAGTACAACTACAAAGGAAAGTTTGGCATGAAAAGAACATCAAGCATGGTAAATTCGAGGAAGGAGATTGAGCCCTATTTTTTGATTCAAGATTCAAGGACTTTAAGGGAAAATTGATGACTGGGTGGCTAGGGCCATACATAATTGAAAAGTGTCATAACAATTGTTTAGTTCAAATCAAAACTATAGATGAAGAAGGATTTCCCTTGTTAGTGAATAAATTTAGCTTCAATATATACAATAATCCTTTGACAAGGGAGGAATTTACAAACATAGTGAAAGAAAAAAATTAGGATGTGATTAACAATAGACATGCTCTCAATCCATCCAAATAATAAGGGGTGATACAATAATAGAGAAAAAAACAATAAAAATTAAAAATGAATAAAATACTTAGATGAAAACTTCATTGAGGTGTCTAGGACAGGTATCTGATTGAAAACCTCCATGGAGACAATCTCAGACCTAATAAATTAATTAATTCCTCATCAGGAAAACCTCCTAGAGGTTTGATGAGGTAGAACACTAGTGAAAACTAGCAATGGCATCCTTGTCTTGAAGAAAAAAGAGAAAAAAATGAAATTATATAATCATGTTTCTATTTTGCAGGCACCAAGGCACCTCATCTCAGCAAGAATCTTCACAAAAAGAAGGATTAGAAAAATCAACAACAATGAGTGCCTATAAGAATTCCAAATCACCTACAACAATAAAAGAGGAGTAAGAATTTCAAAAAGTTTTTTGCATATTTAATCATCATTTCCATACTTGCACTTTCTACACTATTATACATTACAACAAAATAAAAAATTCTTGCTCCCCTCCATTGGTTTACATTTTTTTTCTCCCAAAATTCAATTTTCTATATTCCTTCCCAAGTAAAAATAAGCTACAAGAAAGCTACTGGAAAACAAATTATTTCTACAGGGTCATCTTCAATAAAATTTAGAGTCAAGTTTTCATCAACATAATAATTTTGTTACAACTACATCAACATTATCTCATCTCTCCAAAAGAAAAAAAACAACATCAACATTATCTCATCTTCTGAATCATTTGCAAGAAATTCTACAGGATCCCCTGCTTTCTACAGGAAAATTACAACAATAAGTAAAAGCTACAATAGAGGATTTTATTCAATTCAAAGACATTCTACAATGATAGGATTATCAATATCATCTTGTAGAAATAAAAAATTTAAGATTCGTCACTTCCTCCACCCTACATGAAACTCTGTTCTTGTAGGTTAATTCCAACAGTGTGTAAAAGTACTTCATATTAGCATGCGATATATATATCACAACCATCAACAAATGAAAAAATACTAAAGGTGTTACTATGAATTATGTCTCTCTACTTTTTATTTTACAATATTCTAAACAATCAAAATACATAAGTGTTACTCATGGTCAATATTTAAAGTAATAAAAAGGTAACATGAACGAGGTTGTCCTCATACATCACATAGATGGGGGGGAATATAATTCATAGTATAACACATGATGAATAAATGACACATCAATATGAGATGAAAAATAATTCAAACCAAACTTAAGATTATGGCAGCACTGTGACATAAAAGTAATAAAAAATAATTGTTGAGGCAATTGACCCAAAAGAATTTGTGGTTTAAGTTATTCTAGTTCCATCTTCTTAGCCATCAATAGGTCCTCTTAAGGCGAAGCATTCCAACCAAAGTAACTAAGTTGGACATTTAATATACAAGTGCATGTTTGGTAGAGGGATACATAGGTAGAGGACCGATAAGTGCATATTCCTATCTTCCAATGTCCTTCCCTATAATAAGTATGCATCTATCATTTCAAAAACTGGAGATAAGACCCTATAATATCGATAATTTCACTCATAAGAAAGAGTAAATAATGTTGGTTACCATTCTCAATCTTAGATAAATCACAAGAAGTCTTCAACAACATAATGGAACAGTAAGCAAAGCCATCCAGAAGGGATTCAAGTCGAGCAGAGCATAGGACAAGGACTCCAATGTTTTCTACATGAAGATAGCACAATTAACCTGTTCATTTTTTTTCTCACAAGAAATTTTCTCATAAACATATATGTTGTTGATAAAAACTATATTATAACTACCCTGGCTCACTGATATTTCATGTTTAAATTTCGTGATGACATTACATGGTCGAATTTCTTGTTGGATTTTCATGGTTAAAGTCATGTGTATTGGCCACACAGTCCTGTAGAATTAACTCATCAAAACCCTATCTCTTTCCATGTCTCTCTCAACCAATTTAAGGAATCTATGTTATCTCGAATACCCCATTAATGCTATTTAAAGAACCTATGTTTTAAATAATCTCATTTCTTATATAACCTTCCTTGAAGAACATAACCTTTCCAAGTCATCTGAAAAAAAAAATCCTATACCCTGCCTTCTACAAGAATATTTCAGAGTTTTTTAGAGCTTATTTTCCCCTATACAGTCCCATATATGCACCATAATTCTTTTCCTATACCATTGGGTGACTATCTCAGAACACCATGGGATATGGGTTCAACAGGAGGGAACCTAGTAAGCATTCCAAAATCTATGAAACCATGAAATTGTTGAGATTTTCCAAAGGAGCTAGTGGCTGGTTTATTTTGAAAGGTTGAGAGGGTTTGATGATGAGATCACCTTAGATTTTGCACTAAATTTCCAAAACATTAAAGATCAGGAATACATAAGTGTAGTAAGACGTTTGGAAATTAGAGTGGATTAAGCCTTCATCAACAAAGTATCCATCTTACCAATGGGTCTCCCATGAAACAAAGAAGAAATATAGAAGGCCACCAATGCTGAGAAATTGTTCTTCCACAAAATGAGAGACCCCAATAAGACAAAAATGGGATAAGGAGGGAAATCCTTCCTCATCCTTGGCCAAAAGTGGCCTACCATATCATCAATTATATTACTTGTGAAGGGATGATGTATATTCCTACCATTTTAGGATCCTTCATCAACTAAGACATTGTTACAATCAATAACCAATAAACAATCTCATCCTTTCCTACTTCCTCCTTCAATCCACGAAGGAAATGAGTGCCAAGGTTAAGAAAGGAAAGCATGAATTTTTGGCTCACCATGGATTCATCAGATTAATAGTATCATATGTCTTGAGAAATATAAAACATAGAATCCTTTGGGCATATTTTGTCGATATTGATAAAAAATATTTTTTGGAAATACAGGTAGACATGATGCAACAGAGTAAGGAGAAAGGAGAAGAAAAAGTTAGAAAATATAATTAATCAAGTAGACCAAGATCTTCTAGGAAATAAGGAAATAATAAATTGAAGGTAGAAAGAGAAGATGAAGAAGTGGATGATACTCTAGTAGCACTAAGCACACCATCCATTAGCCCTCTAAAAATCATAGGTGTTGAATCTATTCAACAAAGAAGAATAAGATCCTATAGGATAAGGAAAATCCAAAAGAAAGGGACTCCAAAACTAATTACCCCTCTCTCCACTCTAGTTAAAATTGAGGAAATTAAGGACTCCCCTAGTTCAGAAGAAATACAAAAAACAAAGGGGAAATCACCTCAAAAAGAGAAATCACCCCAAGGAGAGAGACCACTGCCCATAGAAAGAACATCCAAGGCCAAAACACTATTAGAGAAACTCCTCTATGTTACTTTACTATAATTGGAAAAAACTAAAGTTGGAGCCATCAAGTGGAAAACAATGGTAGAAGGAAGCAAGGGGAAGCAAAAGGAAGATACCCTGGGGAATTAGAAAAATAACTTCAACACATATAGGAAAAGTTTCAAATAATGACAATGCAAAAGGTAGAGTACAACCATAATATTAAGATAGAAAATCAGAAGTTGAAAAAGAGGTTGGATTAAGATAAGAAGGAAATGGCTATTAAAAATGAAAGGATCGAAATTATGAAATACTCACTAGAAACCATGGCTAAGGTATCTCTGGAATGTAGAGAACCAAATAGAGTCTTGTTCCTCAAGGAACAATGGAATAAGTACCAAATTTCAAGTCTATCCCAACAAGTGATATTTCACATAGAAACACCCAAGGACTTCTTAAACACTTATCATAGCTGCATTGTAGAAGAGAAAGCTAGAATGTGTGAATTTTATTTGCACAACATGGTCCTCCCTCACCCCTGCAAATGGAATCCAAATCTATATGTAGGGGATGTTCAAATCATCGATTTTTCATCATGGTTAAGACATGAAGAATTGAGGGAAGCAAAGTTGAAGAGGTATAAGGAGGAGGAACTTCATAGCCCACTCTAGATCAAGGATGAAGTAGAAAAACCAAGAGAATTCATAGCCAATCACAACATCCTTTCCTCAGATAAGGATGCAGCTCCAATATGGGAAACAAAATAGGTAGAAGCGATGGAACATCTAGAAGAATCCTTGAGGGTCTTGGGAAAGGAAGCAACAAAATCCTGCCATAGAAGATGACACTCTTTGCCTCATAGCTATAGGTAAGAGAGCCTCATTCTTTGAATGCTTTACAAGTTGCATTTCTCGGAACACCTTGGTATAAAGAGACAATAAGAAAACTCAAGACCAAGTGGATTGGGTTAAATCAAGTGATAGAAAGAGAAGGGATATCTTCTTTTCAGTGGGATAATGAGGGAAAGGGTGTTGGAAATAAGGGTTTTCGAGAACAAGGAATGGTATTAAAAACACAAGATTGATTACTTGCAATCTTGACCAGAATTTTGCTAGAATAAGGGTGCTTCCCCCTCTCCTCCACCCAATGGCTCTATTTATACCATGTAAATTTGGTTGGAGTAGTTATGCATTGGGAACAAAAGGTTAAAAACTTGGAAAACCCATGAAATCGACCCAAAAAGATACATTTTGCAAATATTTTATTTTTTGAGTGCATATGCAAATTGCTGAAGGGAAATAGGTGTATATAAAGTTACATACACTAGTTGTCAAATCAAGAGTAGAGTATGAATTTCCAAAGAGTGTTTTTTAAATATCTTGAGGAATAATTTTTGTCTGCAACTATAGATGCATTTGGGATCAGGGCCAACGAGTGCATATATGCATATGGAGTGAAAAAAGGTGCTATAACAAAATCCAACAAACTTGTTCAGGTCCACCTTAGGAAAATGGTGCCATATTTTTTTATCCATTGGTTTATGGCTATGAGGACATGGAGAGGGATCATGATGGAAAATAGTCCCAAGTTAGAATTTTTTTCTTGGTGTGGTTCAATGTGTTGTGCATTCTAGGGTTTTTCTTCTAGTTTTCCTCAAGGTAGATAGGTTGCAACTTCTCAAACAACTTCTCCAATTTCTCATCCAAATTTTGATCCAATTTCTCATCCAACTTCTTGTCCAACTTCTCATCCAACTTTTGATCCCAACCACTTATGGATTGATAAATTTGATGAAATTAGTTTTCTAGGTGATCCAACTTGTTGGTAGTAGAGAAGGTGACCATATTTTCTAGAGAGTGGCTATTAGGTGTTTTATAGGGCTTCACCATAGGTGATATCACTAAAAATGGTTACTCGGTCATGAGTACGAGTGTCAAGTTCTATATATATCTAATATGCATATGGTTTCCAACATTATTAATCATCCCAATATCTCAGGGAACTAACTATGGAGGCTCAACCATGCCCTTATTCCTTACTCGATTACCTAGGGACTAGAGAGTGATCTCCCCAAGTGTTTTTCTCAGTGTACTATACAACATGACAATCAATTGGTTTATCTAAATATGGTTTCAGGTATACATAGCAGACTTCCTATATACTCGAGGGTACATGGAAGTGAGATTCCTTATACAAGTATTGTCTGATGTGGTAATACTCGAAGAGATTTATGTTGATTAATTGGGTTGGTTTTCATTGTTTTCAACCCTTGAAGAAAGTTCAGTAGCTAATTCTGGTAGCACAAAGGTTTGGGTAATGGACCCAAGTTTGTTTGATGTATAATGGAATGATATATTTGTAGGTAAGACTATTCTAGATGGATAATACATGTCATTCTATTTCCGATGGTATGTGTAACGTCAGATAACTCCTCACGATTATAGAGTTATCGCCATGTGAAGTTGGAGAACCCTCATGAGTTATCTAGAAGCCCCTAAAAGGTCATAGTCAAAGTGGGTACAAAGAAGAAATTATTTAAATAATAAAGTTAGTGGAGAATCTACTATTTATGGATAAGTCAAAGTGGTTGCAAAATAAATTATTTAAATAATAAAGTTACTGGAGAACTTACTATTTGTGGAAAGTGGTCAAGTTAAGTGGACAAGTGGTTAGAAGTGGGTTAGCCCTAAAATAAGGAAAGTGTGTTAAGATGGTTAGAAGGTAATCCATTGAGGAAGCTACATGAGAGTATAAATAAGAGGCAATGGTCTCTCATTTGATTACAATTGAGCACATTGAATATCTATTATTGTGTAAGGCTTATTGAAGGTACTCATTGATATATCTGAAGTTGTGAAAGTCTGAGGCAACACGAAGGGTTGACAACGAAAGTTTCGGAATTACATAGAATACTAAAAAACCCTAAGTTCTGAGGTGTACGTGGGATAACAGTACAATAGGGCACATACATACACGAGCTACCAATATAACAGAGCATGTACGCACGTCGGTTGTCAATATAATAGGACACGTACGTGAGGGAAAAGCCATGGAAATTTGAGGAGATGAAGAAGTCGAGGTTTTAGATTTTGAGAACAAAATCCCAGGAAGGTTTGCAGTGATTAGATACATCAGATCTATCCATTGGTTCAAAAGGTATGTCTTATTTCTATGAGTAGTTGGATTTTGATGTATGCATGAGAAATGGTTATGAAGATTTGAGGATTCTCCGTAGAGAGACTAGTGGTTGCATGGGATCTTCTGTATAATTCAAATCTATAGAAATACAGTGCTGGTATAATCAATATTTATCATTGATAATTTTTGTTAGAGTTGAGGAACATCTTATATTTCTTGGCATATGGCTAATGGTTTTTGTGGTACATGGTTGAGAGCTTTTATTTTTGAAGTGGTTGATGTATTGAGAGGCTGAATATCACAAAGGGTTTGATGTCTAGATCATGTGAGGGTGATCATACTTGTTCATGATTACACACACTTGTATGGCACATGACTAGAGAGATATAGATTCTTTGGGTAAAGGTTATGTATGAGGATGCATGCACATAGTACAGTTACAGTCTGGATACAGTGATAAGTTTCAGATCTATGTGAAAGAGGTTGTTGAGATTCAGAAGTTTTCAGAAGAAAGAAAACCCTAGTTTCAGAAGGCATACGCACACTGCATAACAGATAGGTCAAGTACATAAGTAGGATGTTGTATAGATAGAGCGCATACATACGCATGTTGCAAAACTACAAGTCATGTATGTGTTATATTTGTTTGATACATGTCCAACTCATGTACAGGTTGATTGCAGGGCATTAATACAGGTTGGTTGCAGGTCAATGGTATAGGTTGTTACAGTGGTATATCTTACAATGATAGTGTGACAATGATTCCATCATTCTACTTCTATGTCAGGGCAGTTGGACGGGGCAAGGACAAGTGGTTGTAGCCACCTTCTGATTGTAGCCAAAGAACATAGGGGGTTGTATCCACCTTCTGGTTGTAGCCATAAAATTGGGGAGTTGGAGCTTCCCTCAGGTTGTAGCCTGAGAAACTAGGGGGTTGGAGCCTCCTTCCAATTGCAGCTGGAAAACAAAGGAAGTTGGTGCTTCCAATGAATGTAATTCTTGAAGACATATAAAAAAAATCATTATGTGGTTTTCTCCCTCTTTGGGTTTCAACGTAAAATCATTGGTGTATTGTGTATGTGTATGATTGCTCATGTTTTCATGCAACTATTGGATGATAATGATACATTGATCATAAGTAAATAAAACACTTGCATATTATGGTTAAAAAGGATTAAATTTCTCTATTACTGATTCACCCCCCCTCTCAGTAATCCAATAATTGGTATCAGAGTAGGTTCCTTCAGAAATTAATTTAACCACTGAAAGGTAGATCATGGAGAGCAACAACATGTATACAAATGGAATATCATAGTTTGATGGACATAAGTATGATTTTGGAGAAGAAGGATGAAAACATATATACAGGCACAAGGATTTGAAATTTTGCATTCTGTACTAGATGGATACAAAGAATCAGCAGTTCCACCATCAAGTGAAAGAGAAATAAAACTCGGTCAAAATAATTCCAAAGCCACAAATGCACTTTTTAATGGTCTTGGTGAATTAGTATACACCAAATTTATACATTGTAAATCCGCTAAAGAGATTTGGGAAAAACTTCAAAATATTTATGAAGGAGATTCAAAAGTCAAAGAAACAAAGATTCAAACTTACAAAGGTTAGTTCGAAAAACTAAAGATGAAGGAATATGAGAATATTGCATCTTACTTCTTACGAGTTGATGAAACAGTGAATGCAATCATAGGATTGGGAGAAGGAATTAAATAATTTGTAATTGTTCAAAAGGTACTAAGATCTCTTCCTATGAGATTTGATCCTAAGATATCAGCACTAGAAGAAAGAGAAGATCTAGACTCAATAAGCATGGACGAACTACATGGAATATTCACAGCATATGAAATGAGAACTGAATAGGAAAATACAAATATAAAAGAAGCATCTTTCAAAGAATCCAAAAGGTCAAAGAAAAAGGAAAAACAAAAAGAAAAGGAACATAGCAGTAGCAATGACTTCTCGAAAGATGATGAAGTGGCCAAATTTGTCAGAAGATTGAACAAGGGAACCAACGATAGATATAAAGATAAGATTCCATTGATTTGTTTTAATTGTGATGGTATTGGTAATTTTTCTAACAAATGTCCTCATAAGAAAAATAAGAGGAATGATCAAGATTACTCAAATAGCAAACAAACATATAAAGGAAAAAAAACAAAAAATAAAGATTTCAAGAAAAGATTATGCACCAAAGAAGACATCTCCTCCTCAGAAGAAAATGAATTCAATGACAATGAGACATAAATAGTTCTATTCGTGGCAATATAAGACTCTGATAAAGAAGACACCGAAGAAGAATATGAAGAGGAAGAAGTTGACTATTGAGAAGAATTGTTGAGTGCCATAGAAGTTATAAGAAGAGAAAACAAGAAAAAAAATAAGCTACAAGAAGAATTAGACAAGAAAGAAGACACTCGAGAACTAGAACAAATGATCATGAAATTGAAGGTTCAAATAGAAGAAGACAAAAGAATTGAAGAAGCACTCAAAGAATAGTTAGAAGAAAGAGACGGGATCATTGGAAATTTGGAAGCAGAGATTGTCACATTGAGAAAGGATCTTCAAAAGAAAAATATGCAGAACAACTCAAAAGTTTTGGATGACATTATCAACAGTCAAGAGCCTCATCATGACAAGTCCGGACTTAGATACAATCAGACAGAAAATGGATCAAGCTCCAAAAAATCTAAACCAGAAACATATCCAAAAAGCTATGCAGAAACAATCAAAGGGGATAGGAAGACCTACAAGGAAGATTATAGGGACACTCCTCCACTGAGAAGATTGAGATTTTAGAATCAACGACCGACAGAAACAAATAGGCCTCGAGAAGAAGAAGAATTTATAAGAGTAACTCATTTCAGAAGATCTTCAACTCCCAGGTATCAAATAATCTTTTTTGGTTTATGTTATGCATGCAATAATTTTGGACATAAAGCTATGAATTGCAGAGCTAACAGTAGGAACATAAACAACTTTGAAAGACATACACAAAAGGGTTATCCAATAAGTCCTAGTGAAACAAAGAGAAGAAGCTACAACATGTTTGAGTCATTGAGCACTGAAGTGGAATGCTACAAGTGTAACAACTTTGTACACATGGCCAAAGATTGTAGAATGACAATCCCTCCTAGAGAACCACAACAAAACAACAACAGTCATAGACATGAGCCTCAAAAGAGAAGATGGATAAGAAAGCAAAATCACTATAGAAATGAAGAATGCACACTCACTCTACAAGCTAAGCATAAGAAACGTGGTTGGTATGTTGACAGTGGTTGTTTAAAACAAATGGCAGGTGATAAAGACAGGTTTCTTACATTAATAAAGGAAAGAGATGGACCAGTCTCCTTCGGAAATGATGATTCAACTAAAATAATTGGAAAAGGCACAATCAGAATTGGAAACAAGAATACCAAGGCAAAAAATGTTCTACTAGTAGAGGATATGAAACACAATCTTCCAAGTGTAAGTCAAATGTGTGACGAAAGTCATAAAATTATTTTCGATTCACATAAGTGTGAGATAAGAAAATAAGGTTCAGGAAAATTGATTGCAACAACTGCAATAACTTCAAGCAAGATATATGTATTAAGTGAAATAAGAAATGAAAAGTGTTGTCTAGGAAAGGAAGATGAAGGTTGGATATGGCACAGAAGAATGGGTCACATAAAATTTGATAACCTTGTCAAAGTCAACAATAAAGAAGAAGTTAGATAAATGCCCCATATCACAAAACCAACCAACACTTTATGCAAGCATTGTCAACAAGGAAAACAAACAAAGACCAGGTTCAAATCAAAGGAATATTCAACAACAAGACCACTGGAAATTGTGCATACTAATCTAGTTGGACCAACTACAACCAAGGGTTTAAAAGGTGAGAAATACTTTATGTTATTAGTTGATGATTATACAAGAATGACTATAGTTTGTTTTCTTAGGAATAAGTCAGAAGCTTTTGAAAACTTCAAGGTCTACAAGGAAATGGTTGAAAATGAAATGGATTCAAAAATCAAATGTTTGAGATCTGATAATGGAGGATAATTCACTTCAAATGAATTTATGGACTTCTGCAACAAGCATGGAATAAAAAGGCAATTCTTCGTTGCTAGGACACCTCAACAAAATGGAGTTGTTGAAAGAAAGAACATGACAATACAGGAAATGGCTCAAACAATGCTAATGGATTCCAAATTGATAGATATTTTTTGGAGACATGCAGTGCATAAAACGATTCACATTCAAAACAGAGTAATGCTCAAAAACAACAATGAAAAAACTCTCTATGAGCTATGGAAAGGAAGACCAGCAAATGTGAAGCACTTCAGAGTATTTGGAAGCAAATGCTACATCAAAAGAGAAGATGGAAGAATGGGAAAGTTTGACTCTTGTGTTGACAAAGGAGTACTTATTGGTTACTCAAGTACAAGGAAAGCATACAAGTGTTACAATTTGAGGTTGAAAAAAGTTGTGGAAAGCATCAATGTAACAGTTGATGAATCAGGTGGACGAGAATTAAAAGAAGAAGAAAACGAGTCAGTGGAACAACTTTACAAAGAAGAATCAAAAGATGAAGAAGAAGTAGAAGGGGAAGATGAAGAATATCAGACAGAAGTAGAAGAGGGAGTTCAACAAGTGCCTCCAAAGACACCTAGCAAACGAATACACAAGAATCATCCTTCAGATTAGATTATCGAAAACAAAGATGCAGGAGTTGACACTAGAAGAAGAATACGTTCACCAGAACAAATGCACCTAGCACTCTTATCTATGATTGAACCAAATAGTTTTGAAGAGGCCATCAAGGATGAATTATGGAATAAGGCTATGGATGAAGAATTGGATCAAATAGAGAAGAATGACACTTGGGAATTAGTTGCAAGACCAAAGAATAAGAATGTGATTGGCACAAAGTGGGTTTTCATAAATAAATTCAATGAAGATGGACATGTTACAAGAAGCAAAGATAGATTGGTATGTAAAGGATACACACAGGATGAATGAATTGAATTTGAAGAGACATTTGCCCCATTTGCCAGAATGGAAGCAATCTGATTGCTTTTAGCTTATGCATGCTCCAAGAATATTAAAGTGTATCAGATGGACATGAAATCAAGTTTTCTGAATGGGGAACTTGAAAAAGAAGTCTACATTGAACAACCAGAAGGATTTCAGTTTTCAAAGAACGCAGATTATGTGTGTAAATTGAAGAAGGCCTTGTATGGTCTAAAACAATCTCCTAGAGAATGGTACTCTAGACTAGATAAATATCTACGGAAAGAAGGGTTTAGAAAAGGAAGTGCAGACAACAACCTCTACATCAAGGTAACTCAAGATAGTATTTTATTAATTGAAGTTTATGTTGATGATATTATTTTTGGAAGCAATGATGACATGTTAAGCTAGAAATTTGCAAAGCATATGTAGAATGAATTTGAAATGTCATTACTTGGAGAACTATCCTTTTTTATAGGTCTTCAAATACGTCAAAGCAACCAAGGAATTTTTATTTCTCAAACTAAGTATATCAGAGAAACGTTAAAAAAGTTCAGAATGGAATATTGCAAACCAGTTACCGCTCCTATGAAAACCAGTTGCAAGTTGAGCCAAGATGAAGATTCAAAGTCTATATACCAGAGGAAATACAGGTCAATGATTGGTATATTACTATATGTGATAGCATCCAGACCAAATGTAATGCAGGCAGTTGGACATGTGGCATGATTTCAAGCAGCACCAAAGGAATCACATGTCTTAGCAGTGAAGAGGATTTTTAGATATCGAAGAGGAACAAAAGAGTTTGGATTATGGTATCCAAAAGGAAAGGATCTATCACTTATTGTCTACACATATGCAGATTGGGCAGGTTGCATTGATGACCGATGAAGCACCAGTGGAGCAGTGTTCTACTTGGGTGAGTGTTTAGTATCTTGGCTAAGAAAGAAACAATCATCAGTATCTTTATCTACAACTGAAGAAGAGTATATTGCAGTAGCAGGATGTTGTACACAGGTTCTATGTATGAAACGAGCTCTGACAGATATACAGGTTGAGTATAATGAGCCCATTCCAATCTATTGTGATAATACAAGTGCCATCAGTATCTCAAATAACCCGGTGATGCACTCCAAGACGAAGCACATTCCAATCAAGTATCACTTTCTACGGGAACAGGTTGCAGAGAAGAACATCAAAGTTGAATATGTGGGCACAAAAGAACAACTGGAAGACATATTTACAAAACCGCTTCCAAGGGAAGCCTTTGAGTATGTTCGCCAGAGACTCAGAGTAATTTCTACTCCAAAATGAATGTTTTTGAATGCTTATCTTTCATGTCTTAGATTTATACGAGGAAGCACCATAACAAGGAAAATTTAGGTTGGGAGATCAGTTTCAGGAAGATTTCAGTCAGGAGGAGTATCCCCAAGGACAGTTCAGTTAGGGGGAGCATCCCCAGATGGAAAGATACATTTTCCATTGATGACAAAGGGGGAGAGATTTATCAAATGCAGGATAAAAATGCTTGGAGAAAGAGCACAGAGTCATGGTTCCAGGGGGAGAACGAGTGATATGACTTGAGTATTGCATCAAATTTTTCACATCAATGTCAAAGGGGGATATTGTTGATTAATTGGTTTGGTTGTCATTGATGTCAACCCTTGAAGAAAGTTCGGTAGCACAAAGGTTTGGGTAATGGACCCAAGTTTGTTTGATGTATAATGGAACGAGTTTTAATATATTTGCAGGTAATACTATTCTATATGGATAGTACATGTCATGCCTTTTCCGATGGTATGTGGAATGTCACATAAATCCTCACGGTTAGAGAGTTATGGCAATGTGAAGTTGGAGAAACCTAATGAGTTATCTAGAAGCCCCTAAAAGGTCGATACCCCTAAAAGGTCAAAGTAGTCAAAGTGGGTACAAAGAAGAAATTATTTAAATAATAAAGTTAGTGGAGAATCTAATATTTATGGATAAGTCAAAGTGGTTGCAAAAGAAATTATTTAAATAACAAAGTTAGTGGAGAACTTACTATTTGTGGAAAGTGGTCAAGTTAAGTGAACAAGTGGTTAGAAGTGGGTTAGCCCTAAAATAAGGAAAGCGGGTTAAGATGGTTAGAAAGTAACCCCTTGAGGAAGCTACATGAGAGTATAAATAAGAGGCAAGGGTCTCTCATTTAATTACAATTGAGCACATTGAATATCTATTATTGTGTAAGGCTTATTGTAGGTACTCATTGATATCTGAAGTTGTGAAATTTTGAGGTAGCATGAAGGGTTGACGACAAAAGTTTCAGAATTACAGAGAATACTAAAAACCCCTAAGTTCTGAGGTGCATGCAGGATAACAGGACAACAGGGAACATACATATGCGGGCTACCAGTATAACAGAGTGCGTATGCACGTCGTATGTCAGTATAACAGGACGCGTACATGTGGGCAAAGCCATGGAAATTTGAGGAGATGAAGAATCTGAGGTTTTATATTCTGAGAACAAGCTCCCAGGAAGGTTTGTAGTGATCAGATACATCATATCTATCCACTAGTTCAAAAGGTATGTCTTATTTCTACGATTAGTTGGATTTTGATGTATCCATGAGAAATGGTTATGGAAATTTGAGGATTCTCCCTAGAGAGACTAGTGGGTCATGGGATATTTTGTATAAGTCAGATCTACAGAAATACAGTGTTGGTATAATCAATATTTATCATTGATACTTCTTGTTAGAGTTGAGGCACATCTTGTATTTCTTGGCATATGACTAAGGGTTTTTTTGGTACATGGTTGAGAGCTTGTATTTGTGAAGTGGTTGATCTATTGACAGGTTGAGTATTAGCAAGGGTTTGATCTCTAGATAATGTGAGGGTGATTATACTTGTTCATGATTACACACACTTGTATGGCACATGACTAGAGAGATATAGATGCTTTGGGTAAAGGTTATGTCTGAGAATGCATGCACAAAGTATAGTTACAGTCTGGATACAGTGACAGGTTTCAGATCTATGTGAAAGAGGTTTTTGAGGGTCAAAAGTTTTCAGAAGAAATAAAACCTTAGTTTCAGAAGGCATACGTAGGTTGCATAACAGATAGGTCGTGTACATACATAGGTTGTTGTATAGACAGGGCACGTACATACACATGTTGTATAACTACAGGTCATGTATCTGTTGTATGTTAAGAACCAAAAATCAATATAGCATATAAAAACCTCAGAAAAAGTACTCACTTGTTCATGATTACACACACTTGTATGGCACATGACTAGAGAGATATAGATGCTTTGGGTAAAGGTTATGTCTGAGAATGCATGCACAAAGTATAGTTACAGTCTGGATACAGTGACAGGTTTCAGATCTATGTGAAAGAGGTTTTTGAGGGTCAAAAGTTTTCAGAAGAAAT
>JASDQU010013669.1:31766-80238 GCA_032191745.1 Picea mariana
TTCAACACAGTTACAATAGGGCTCTCCATAGCTCTATCGACCATAGACCATTTCAGGTGGGGCTGGGATTCCAACCCTTGGGTCCCATGGATGTTGCACTACCTCTTGCCACCACACAGACAAACTCTTCCCATGTTCAGTTTGAGACTAACAAAGCCACCAGATTCATTGAGCAGATTCAACACATTCGCCAACAGGTCCAGGAGATTTTGCAGAAATCCAATGCTATGTACAAGCAGTGTCATGATCAACACAGGGTACCGCACCAGTTTCAGGTTGGCAACAAAGTCTAGTTACTTTTGCAGAAGGCGCATCTCACGGGGCCCCATCGGAAGCTTCGCCCACTTCGCTATGGGCCTTACACTATCACCAAGGTTGTGGCTAGAAATTCTTTTGAGCTCAACACTCCACCCTTCCTTGGCCTTCACCCAATGTTCAATGTGGACCTCCTTCGGCCATATTTTCCACCAGTATTGGACACCTCAAAGATCGCAGAACAAGTGACACCAACATATCTCAACCCTGACTACATGGAACAAGAATCCATTGATCAGATAGTGGACACACAGGTTAAGGGCACTCGCCAACAGAGGATCCAACTTTATCAGGTTGTCAAGGCAGCGCAACTCCTACACCAAAGCAAGTGGCTCACCCGAGGCCAAATCCAGCAAAAGTTTCCTCACCTGATGGGGGAACTCAATGCAATGAAGACCATTGATTCCTAATGGGGTAGGATTGATCCAGGTGGATATCGGTGGCCACCCACCTATTCCAACTTGCTCCTCTTGTCTGTTTTTGTTCAACACGTTATTTTGTACTTCCTTGTAATTGTGGGTTCTACACTTTTGGGGCTGTCTGAAGCCCCACACATCTTCCAGGTGGATACTGGTGGCCTCTCGCCTAATCCAACTGGCTTATTTTGTATGTTTTCATGTTAGCACATCTTGTTGTACTTCCAGGGCCGTGTTTGGGTCCTAAACATTGTTTTTTTGGCTCGCCATAGACAAATTGCAGATGGAGTCAGAGTTTGAAGGACGAATGTGTAGTTCTCTGAAAGACCTTTTCAACAGGCTATTGCATGCCTAAAACAGAGGTCGTATGCAAAAGTTACGAACCCGAGAAGTTGAGGTATCAATTTACCCATAGGGGCCCACATGACTTTTGGCGTTTCACCTTCTAGGGTTAGGTTTTTGGATGTCTATGGTTTTGGCATTCATGAGTAATATCAAAAATTCCTCTGGAGCCTCATTGTAATCATTCTTCTCATACGGATGCGTGTAGCAGCCACATCTCTTCTCAGAGATAGCTATCACTATTCAAGCAAGTGTTTCAGTTGTGCAGTTTTACAGTTTCAACCTATTTCATTTTTTTAATAGAAGATATTGTCCACTGGATATATATGTTATTCTTCATATCTTTGTGCTTGTTGTATTCAGTCTGTAATCAATTTGTTCCTCTCCTAAATCCAGATCATTCAAGGTTACAATCAAAGCATTATAAAAATTAATCCTTTTACAAGATATATAGCCATTTACAAATAGCTCAATGTGCCCCCCCTTCCCTTGAAATAAAATCCTCTCATCACTTTTTGTAAGTAAAAACATGAAAATATCATAAATATCAGTTTTCTTTAATTCTCGTCAAAGTCTCGCGAATTTTTATTCGAGTTAACTGCCATCCTTTTAGACGTGCATTGCATTGTGTATAACTTCAAAGTTAAAAAAAAAAAGGCTTCTACAAATGCAAATCTCAGAAAGCCTGTTTTCACAAAGGTTGACCCACTGACACCTGGGTCATCTGAGGTCATCTGGGCACAATCTGATTGTGAAAGAACCGCGCGCATAACTTGTTCTTGAAAAAGGCTAACCCGATGATCCAATTCGTCAAATGCGTATTACAAAGTGCCTAGTAGGAGATGAAACTGAGACGATTCTCTTCAATATTAAAGTGACTGAATGGAGACCAAATCCGTTGAACAAAGCATCAAAGAGAATAACATGGAGAGGTTTCTATCCACTGAAATCCGGTTAAAACCTGTCACAAAGTTGTACCAGATCCGATAAATGCGGGATGTATCCATCAGGTTCGATCTATTTCGTTTAGGGCCATTATGGTGAATGCAATCTTCATCCATCGAAGTACAGCTCAAGGTGTTTGCATAGTCTGGAAGTTTCGCGTGCCCAAAGACTGCAAGTGAATGTTGGTTCCTTGGAGGAGGGATTACACTGTCTCTCTGATTGGGAACAATTTGAAGCTTAAGCACTATATGTGATGACTGCAGATTAAGTCTTTCAGTTCTGTTTGCAATACAAATGGAAAATCACAGATCGCAGAGAAGGATAAATGGCAGAGTTGGAGTTCCACGAGATCGTTGGTGGATGCATCTCAAATCGTTGTAAGGGATCATAGATTTTCAAGTTGCCACACTATCGTGGTGTTTGTTCCTCGTAAATTGTAGAGAGCAAATATATTTTGATAAATACCAATTCTTTCTAGATCTAAAACAACAGATCCAAAAAATGACAATGCTCTCTCTCTATATATAAAAAAATGCACTGATAATTGTCAGATTTATACACAGATCTGTAGCAATTTTACAAAAAAGAACCCTTTAAAAAAATAAAACAATGGAACTATGAGATCTAAAATCTACCTAGATCTCTTAGATTTGCATAAAAGAGAGTGGCTATTAATCAAATCTACAATCTTTGAAATTGCAGATCTATAAAATTTACAACTGAAAATGATGACTCAATCAAATATAGAAAAAATGATCGCTGCAATCACTATAACTTTTTTCCTTATTTTAAAACAACAATAGATTACCTCAGTATCATTGCTCTTGAGTTTGAGGAGATCCGGGTTGATGTCAAGGAGTATTCCTTGCTTCCTCGATCCATCACCAATTCTCTTCCATCACAATTTCACCATGGCTCTGATACTATGTTGACAAAGTGTCCTGAGACACTTAATTTTATTAATAAGGAAAAAGTGATTACAATAAGAAGTGAGAACTCATAATCTTCTTAACTTCACTTGAAGAAGGAGCTAGTTTATATAGCTCAACTCTAAACTAAAATTTAGGAGAACAACTAATCAAATGAGTATGATAAATGTCATTTGCATAGAAGTTAAGTGTCATTATCCTAACAAACTAAAATAAACTAATTTTCTAAAAACGTTTAATCTAAAAAATACTTAGACTATAAAACTTTAGATTTATGAAGCTAGCATAATTTAGTAGATGAAATTAATTGGTACTTGTTCGATCCCTCACATCCAAATCGCGTGGAAGTTCAGATTTGTGTTTGTGGGACGTTCAATGTCCAAACAATGACCACAAATTCTAGATATAAATATCAAAGCTACCGTGGATCCCCTTTGGGTATGGTTGCAAAAGTTAACGGATCTATGAACCAAATCTACCTCTCTGATGGGCTATTTACTGCACTCTTGAGACATTTGTTTCCTTTTCGGGCATCAAGCGAACGACCGTGCTTTGACTTTTGAGCTTTAAGCATTGTGGATCTCACAGCCGAAATTGAGTACTTTGTGGATTTGGAGGACTACACATTCGTGAGGGCCACGTTTTGTACTATAACTAAGGATTATTGCCCTAGCACGCGAGAGCATCTTCGCTGGGTTTACATTGGGTTGGTGCTCGTACATCAAGCAACACCGACGATGAATACTTGAAGCAACAAGAGTGGAAGCCGCGAGCTTGAACCCCATCGTGCAAAGCAGCTAGGGTTTCTGAATATTCATCAACTAGGGTTTCTTTGCCATTGGTGATCAACGTGTTAAACGCATCTCTTCAGGGCTAGGTTTTGGCGCAAAGGATGAGGAAGGCGAACTCCTCACTTGAATTTATTTGCAAAGAAGGTGATTGCACTTGTAAACTTAAGGAATTATCTAGATCCATAAAGTAGGGTGAAGAAAGAAAAGTACCACACAAGCAAATGCTATCTCTCTCATCAAGCCAGGAATCCTTACAAGTGGAGCTGCATCCAGATCGTAGAGAAGCCATGTTGCACCGAAAAAACGAAGAAAAAGATTGACATTGAATGATGGTGTAAAGAGTTTTCTCAATGTTAATCCCGCAGTTATATAAAAATATCTAAGAGGCCGAATGTGTATCATGGTTTTCCTTAGATGCCTGTTCCAATATAGTTTTCTCAGATGCTGATGGTTGATTCTGATACCTGCCACTATCCGAGATTAACTTTCAAATAGGGATCTAGATCACTTGAGTCCCTATTGTCTCGCTTGAGTCCTTTGCTAGTCATCCATGAAAGTGTAGCTTACGATTACACTGGAAGAAAATACCCAGATCTATGGTGTAATGGAAAAAAAGAAGTGGAAGAAAATACCCAGATCTATGGTGTAATGGGAAAAAAGAAGTGGAAGAAAATACCCAGATCTATGGTGTAATAGAAAAAAGGACAAAGACAAGCGCTCACCCGCAGCCCTTCACATCGTACAACATTCGAGGTAATTATTAAAGCTTTGGTGACATTCTGTAAATTTTCATGACATGTGTTGATTTGCTACAGAGGCCAGGTATTTTTAATTTACACCATTACTAAAGGTAATGTTTTTTTTGTAGTGTATGCACTATTGTTATTGTGCATTTGCGGGGTTACATTTTGAGGTGTCGTGCTTCTCCCGAGATTGGTTACAACCTATTTAGACCATAGTTGTGCCCTAGCATTTTTTTTTGGGTGACTGCATGGGATCTTAATCCTAGCCATAGCCATTGATGAACTCAACCCCCTTTATTCAGATCTGCATATTTTTGAATTGGAGATCTCTGTTGTGCTTGCTCTAAAAGAGGTATCAAATTGGGGGATATTTTGAAAATCATCAAGTTGCTTTGCATATCAGTTTCATAACAAAAAGCTCTCTCAATCTGAATCCTCTTCCTGGCCACGAGATCGATCACATATCTGTTCAACAAGATATGTGATATAATTTCCAGATTTTTTTATTGAAGGGGCTAGACAAGTTTGTGAAGACTCTTTATTTTTATCTAGTTTCGACTTTATTTACCATTGGCGATCTTGACATATGTGTCTGTGTCTCGATCACTCTTACGTTGCTTTGTGGCCACGTTACTCTGGAGATGCAAGTCCTACCACCTAATCGAATCTGTGATCCACATCTACAGCGATATGCACTCAACATCTCTTGATCGGTGCCCTTCCACATGTGATATCAATAATCTCATCATCATATTCATATGTGCCTTCAGTTTGGCTTTATTTGAATTCCATCAATATCGTGCTCATATAATTGAGGTAATTTGTGGAACGCCCAATGATCTGTCCACTTAGGCGAACTATTTACATCTTGTGATTTGTGCAACATAAGTTCCAGAATTATGTACTGTTGCGAGGAGTAATTTAAAAATTGAAGCTCTGTTGTGATTAGATGGATCTCGGGCTAGTCCATGACAACCTACGGGTGCACACTGCGTTCAACGTACACAAATCATATGAAAAGCGGTGAAGTTTTTCATCCCCCTTACACATTATAAAATACGCAGGAATCATATAAGGACAAATTATACACAAGCTTTTAAAGAAATCACTTTATAATTTTTTGAGTGATACATAAATCATATTCAATACATTTGGATATATTAATTATTGTATTTGAAATGAAGCATGGTTTTATGTGATTGTAAGCAGAAATGAAAGTGATAAGAAGGCTTATATGAAGACAGAAATAATGTTTATTTTTTGGGGGGAGTGATAAGAAGTGTTTTTTTAGATAAGAAGTTTTATGGAGTGATAAGAGTTATTTAAAAAACATTTTGTTATTTTTGTAATTGCATTGGTTGATTTTTGGATGTAGATCTAAAATTTGTAGAGGAAAGAAGTTTAATGCTCATTAAAAAAAATAGGGTATTTGGTCAATGAAAAGGATCTTACTAAAGTTTCATGTACCATTTTAATTGGTATATTCATAATAAAATTATTTTTTTTTTGCACTGGATCTCATCCTAGACCTTAGACTTGTCCCTAAATGGAATAAGAAGGTTTAAGGACACCTTTATGCATAATGTCTTGGATGCTTATGTTGTTTTATGTCTAGTGTTTTGACACACATACTCAATTTGGCAAGAAAATCAAAAGCACAATGCTCATGGGTTCATGAAGAATAATTGTGATAGCAATAAGGAATTAACATCATGTAATGGAAAGAGAAAATTGTTGTTTATTCATCGAGTATTTTGAAGCATTAAATTGTTCATCACATTGTAAAAATTGAAGAATGAATCATTGAATTTGAACATTGAATTGTACAAAGAGTAAAAGTGCCAAAACCCCTTTCAAATCAATTAAGTAAATGTCATCATCAAGACCTGCTTGAAATTTGAATAAGGAGGTCAAGTGAAGTCTTTGTAATCACACTTTAGGGTGCATGATCAGTAGTACTTGACACCCTAAGTGCAACATCAAATCAAGTGAGTGTGGTATAAAATAAACAAGTGCAAGTGAGCGAGTACAACAGAGCATGAAAAGTGAGCAAGAGAATAATAAGAAATGGGTAAAGAAAGAAATTCTTTACAAAACGCCTTTCAAGAAATCAAGTAATTGCAAGAGGACAACCATGAATTGCAAAATCTAGTTAAAAATATTGAGTGGATATTAAGTCGGAAAAAAAAGATAATTGATCTTATGGTTGATACAATACATTCATGAAATGATCTTCGATATGAAATAGAAATGAAGGATCAATTGATTGATGCACTTCATATCAAATTAAGACAAAAGCATAATCAAGTTGATAACATGATTGATGCAACATATGCAACAAATCAAAAAGATGATGCAAGTTGTGACACAGAGGATCTAATACAAAATATTGATGCAACATGTGATACTGAGGATCTTATCCAAAAGGTTGATACAACTTGTGACACAAAAGACTTATTGTAGATGGTTGATTGTACTTGTGATACACATGATCTAATCGTGGATATAAAATCAATAGAAGACATGGATAATGAGATGGAATCATACAGTGGACCAATGAATACGACCCGTGTCAAAGAAGAGTCCAAGAAGAAGCACACAAGAAATTTGAAGATACAAAAGCAGAAAATTAAGATTCACAAAACTATATTTCCAAGATGATTGTCAAACCTTGGGAAGAATTATCATTCCACAAAAATCAACATGACTTAGGACATGACAAAATCAATAGCTTTCATATCCCATATTACTCTAAACCAATTCAGTTTGTGAGTGTAGGACTTCTTGAAAAAGTGGAGAATCTTGTTAATAAGTGTCAACATTGTCACAGAGTTGGTCACTTGAAGTCATAGTGTTTTGATCTCCATCCTTGTCTCTATTGTGGGAAGACAAATCATCTCTTAGAAAAGTGTCCAAAGAAGAAGAAGGTTAAAAAAACAGTTAATTATAGATGGATAACTTCATGGAAATGGAATCAAGAAGTAAAGAAGCTACACCAGTCTTACCATATAGATAGAGGTAAAGCCACATCTACATGGAGAAATAACAACAGTAAAAATATTTCAAAAAACTATTCCAGATTATTTTGGTGATGATCCAGATCCAATTCTTTGTTTCATCTGAAATCAAAACATGAATCAAATATGGTACTCTCCTCGCCTTAATGGGGGGAGCACATTGATGAAAAAGATACTCTCTTACACATTTAGGGGGGAGTGAAGTTGGTTAGTGGTAATCTAAAACCACCACATTATTCAAGATTGGATGATTAGTGGTAAACCAAAACCACCAAATTATTCAAATCAAATTGGTTAGTGGTCATCCAAAACCACCACATGAAGAATCCAAAGCTTAAGCTTGGATCCCTTCAACCATGAGTCATTGAAAAACAGAAGAATCCAAAGCTCAAGCTTGGATCCCTTCAACAAAATTCAAAAACTTCTCATCTTGCACCTAAAAAAGGGGAATATCAAACATCAATGATGATAGTTAGGCTTCAAGATTCAAATTTCTATAGTCATAAAAATCAAATCAAAAGAATGAGAATGTTCACACATGGAAACTGTTCACTTCGAGATCAAATATTGGCGGTTTTCCAGGCATATCTTCATTGAAGCTTAGTAGTTTCATATTAAAGATGATACTAGTTATTGTTTCTTTATTGGTACAAATATTCATACTTGTGATTGAGGGTAAGAATGTTAGATTGTGAGTCCCTATACAATCACAAATTCCATAACCACATTGATATGAATTGTAAACCTTATCTATTCATAAGGTGTTGTCATGATCCATTGATGAGTTGTCAACAAGATCTAGATCTAGATCTGGTCAATCTATGTATTATAAATTCATATCATCAAATCAATACAATGTGCATCAGAATGACTTAAATCCTTTTCCACCAATTCTTGTCTTTGTCTCGCTTGCTCTAATTCTTAACAGACTTTTCCATAAAGATGTTGATCTCTCTATTATAATTGTCTTTGGGAATTATTCAACTCACCTTAGATTCTGAAAGCAGAGTCAATGGAATCTATAACATCATATTGATTTTATTTATATTATTCTACTTGATTTTATAACAATGTTATTTTGGCTTCATATTCTTTCATTCATTTATCTATATATATTTCTTTGTTGATAGTGTCTTGAGAAAATTCAAGTCCTATAGAAGTAGTTAATGTTATATTAGATGTATTTCCATCCATCAGAATAGATTCAATAATGATCACAAGTTATTGATCAACATTGATTTTTCTTCTCTTTTGAGCCTATCTTTCAATTTGCTTCTTATTCTTGTCAAAATTAAACATTTCTAAATTTGCCACTTCATCAATAGGTGTTGGAAATGGCATTTTCCCTATAGTAATAAATCCTAGAATAATGATGTTGGTAAAACTATATATGGTGTATACTTCTTCCATTGTCTCTCCCCTTCTTGTTTCTACATTACTGTCATCCTTTTCTCCCTATTATTTATTTTCTTCCTCTTTATTGTTATTCTCAACCTCTATTTTCTCTTCAATTCTTCTTCTTCCTTCATTTTATTTTATGCTTTAACATATTCTTCATATTTCTTCATCAATTTTTATTATCTTGAAAGTGTTTGAGCTTCTACATCTTCCCTGGATTCTTCTTCTTCTTCGTGTGCATCGATCACTTTCTTTTGCTTGGCTTCCTTTCTCAATTTTTATTCTCTTGGAAGTGTTTAAGCTTATGTATCTTCCCTTTTATTTTCCTCGGCTTCTTCTTTATCATTTTCTTGATTTTCAATTCTCCTCTTTTTTGTCTCTGTTATTTATTCCGATAATGTCTAAAATTTTGGAGCAACTCTCTATACTTATTCCCTTTTCTTTCTCTCATTTTATTTTGCTAATGAATGTATCTTATTTTTCACCTCATCATATGTGAAAGCACATATTTTTGGTTCTTAACTTCATTTTTTCCATGAGAATAAGTGAAATTAATTTTTACATCAAACCTATGTCTTTCCACACTTCCTAATGGATCATGCAACTAATATATTTCGAGGAGAAACTAATAGGATTTCATTTTCTCTCCTTCCATTCTCACCCATGAATAATTGGTCAACTCTTTCAAATATATGAACAAAGGATATGTTAGAAAAAGTTTATTTTGGTGCTTCGAGAGGTATGTGTTGAAACCAAGTAGAGTAATTTGGTTGCCAATCTCTTTGATTACCAACTTGTTAGGCACATAGGATGGAAATGTATGAGGAGGTTTTTCTTCTCCATAAATCCCAATATATGCATACCTCTCATCTATGTACCAATATCCAATCCTTTGCAATACTTATATAGCCTCTTCAACCAATATTCGACATGACTTACAGAAGATGAGCTCATTTAAGGATGCAAAAAATTGATCGCAAATGTGAGAACAATTGTGTATATACTTGTGCTCCCAAATGTATTTACAAGATACATGAAGAGGACATTTATTATATGTCCAAGACCAATCCATTCCTAGGAATGAATAAGAGGTGTGTATTGCATTCAGAACGTAGGGAGGCATAAAATTATGGAGTTGTGGATGGATCAAGATTAGAATTTTTATAGCTTCTTCTACTGAAAAGGAAAGAGTGGTTTCCTAGATTAAGATATTTCTTTTGTTCATGATGGTACGAATCAATGGTACTGAAGATACCTTCAAATGTGTATAAGATTTTTCTCCATACAACTTACTAACCAACTAAGTAGCATACATGTAGGTATCTTTGAAATTGATAGTGGGAAATTCTCAGATATATATGGCTTTAAATGTCTTGCCTTTGTCATACTAGTTGGCTAGGTGTTCATGAAAATTGTGTGGGAGAGTGAATCCTCACACCCATTCATTCATTGAAAACTCTTCAACCTTTTCTAAATAATAGTATGCATGTATATCAATAGGTACAAAAAATGTTACTCATCTACCTTGTTCATTATATATCTTTTTAAATTCATGTCAACATGATTAATTAGACACTTGATCATCTCTACACATGGCACCACCATGGTTTAGCATCAACATTATGAATATGAGACTTTGGAAAGTTTATTACTCCATCAATTACATCATATCGTCTATCATTCCAATCAAAGGTAGTGGGAAATCCTACCCCATCTTTGATCAACAAGAATAGTTCTCCATAATGGTGAGCATTATTAATTCTAGTTTGATGTGCACTATCTACATAAATTGGACTTCTGAAATCCTTTGACACTATCTTCATGGCTAGTTATTTTTTTTTTGTTCTGGTTGTTTCCCTTGTGTTGGTTGCTCCTCCTTGGCTTGTTTTTATTTCACTTTTTTATTTTTATTATGTTGTCTATTAAGAACTGTATAAATGAGTCTACACTTAACCCATTTGAACCAACATAACACATCAAAACCATTATTCAAAACATTAAAGAAAACCTAAAGTAAAATTTTAGTTTTTATATATTTTTTATTCAAGCTTGATTTAGCCTTATGAGTTAAAATAGGCCTACCCTTACTAAGGAAACATCTTGTTCGAACTTTCAATGGGTTCATAACTCCTTTCAAAATTGAATTCTTGTTTGAAATGGGATTATTCTTAGAACAATGAAGTATTAATTAGCATCAGGAAGTATTGAATTTGGTTTCATGTCAAATAACAACACTTAAATGATAAATAAATTGCATTTATTGAGACAATGAGAAACTATGTATCCCTTTAGGAATATTCTCTCCTTCATTCGAAACAGAAATGGAAGGCTCTTCAAGAGTAACTCTTTACATGCCATTGTTGGGCTCTATTTTTTTCATAATTATCCACCCAATAAAGTCAATATATCATTAGTAATTTGTTTTCATCTATGCCATAAACCCCCATTAACCATCATCATTCACAATTATACATCCTATGTGGTTAATATGTCATTTTTCTATATTTTTAGTGATTAAAGACAATTATATCATGGTTTTGCTGACGATGGTTCATGTCAAGAATTCATGCTGATAAAGAATCTTATCCAAGTGATCCAGGTGGATATCAGTGGCCACCCACCTATTCCATGGGCTCAAAAAACAATTTTCCATCTTGGAAGTTTTTCGGTAGTTTTTTGGGGCTGTTTTGAGGCCCTAAACGACGCTTTTTGGGGATTTGGAGTCGAGGTGATTACCAAAGGTACTAACCTTGGCTAGTCGAAAATCGTTCTTCTTGGTTAGACCTTTCCAATGATGCATCGAGCACCCCAAACAGAGATCGTATGAAAAATTTACACCCCCGGGAAGTTGACGTATCAACTACCCCCATCGGGCCCGCAAACCTTTTGGATTTTCATCTTCTGGGGTTAGAGTTTTGGATTTTAATTATTTTAAAAAGGCCTTTGGAGCCTCATTTTAACGATCATCTTCTAGAAAATGTGAGTAGTCATCACATCTCTTCTCATATATAATCTTCCACCATTCTAGCGAGTCTTTCACTCTGTATTTTACAGTCTTTGTACATTTTTGCTCATTAATAGAAAATGGGTATTACTGTATCTCTTTGTTTATGGTTGCATCTATGATACATTTATTTTATATTAGTGAATATCTGAGATATATCTGTAGATTTCTTTATTATATCTTCGCTCTCATTTCCTATCGAAAATAATCTAGATCAGTGGTTTTAGAGCAGGTTGCTCTTGATCGTTTTTCAGTGCATGTCCCCGATGAGGTCTAAGTATAGCAAGTTGGGTCTCGAGATTGTATCTCTTGAGGACAATCTCTCTCGCATGCCCAAGAAACCCTCCATGGTGGAAGAAAAGAAAAATGACAGAGCAGATGATTCTATTAATCTGTTTCTTAAGTAAGCTCTCACGCAACAGAGGGATGAAATGATGGATAATTTTTTCCACATCCTTCAACGCGTTCTGATAAAAACAAGTGTGTCTTCATTAAGCGACCACTTTGGAGGCACCTCACCTTTCAAGGTACAAGTTAATTTTGATATTCATGTATTTGAAGGACAGATAGATGCATATGCCCTAGACAAATGGTTAAATCTGCTAGAAGGTTATTTATCTATTCACACTTTTCTCGAGAGAGAAAAGATCACCTTCGCACTCCTTAAAGATCTCCCCCATGTCAAACATTGGTGGGAAACTTACTGGGATAAAAGTTCCATAGAGGAGTCTGGAATATATGGGGTCAAGCCCAGTTGCGATTTTTTTGTGGATGCGGTTAAGGAAAAATATTACCCTGTTGGAAACAATGAAGACCAGTACATGAGATGGACGATGATGCATCAAGAGAGGGGCCAAACAATGTCAGAGTTCACCAATACCTTCCATACCTTGTGCACCAAGATGGGTATCAAAGACTCCAAGCGACATCTGGTTCTGAAATACTGTGGGGCTCTACACAAATACATCCAAATTGAAATGGTTTTTGGACATCTCATCATTGGGTACTACTTATCGACATGGAGTTAAAATCGAGCAGAAATTTAAGCACGAGAACAAGAGGGAGTTCGAGTCTGCAAATCCGCAACAACCGAAGTATGATAAAGGTGTCCCTAACAAACAACCTCCTGAAAACTAGTCCAAGCCACAGGAATAGAAGGGTCACAGGAAGACAAAGAAGGACAATGGAAAGTGGTGTGATTTCCACAAAATCCCTTGGCACGACATCGATTAATGTCGCTCAAAACAGTCATTGGTGGTTCAGATCAAAGACAAGGAGTCGAACCCTAATTCAGAATCTGATTCAGAAAATACTGATAGAAGACAGATCATTGACGCATATCCCACTGTTATTGTCGTGACCACAACAATTCAACCAGAAGAACCAATAGATCCTGAAGAGGGGGAGCACCTTTTTCATTCACAGATGTGGGTGAAGGGGACCCCGCTGCATTTTATTGTTGATAGCGGAAGCCAGAAGAACCTCATCTCAGCAGAGGTTGTAAAAAAATTAGGATTGTCGAAATCACCACACTCGTAGCCATACAACATCGGGTGGCTTCACCATGGACGAGATCTTCGTGTCAGCCAACACTGTCGATTATCATACAGCATCCAGCCCTTCAAGGATGAGGTATTATGTGATGTTTCCCCACTGGATGTCTGTGATGTTCTCCTGGGCCATCCATATATGTGGAAGCGCCATGTTGTTTATGAGTTTCGACCCCGTAGTGTCATTATTACTTTGGGGGGTCATCTCTACAGAATATCAGATGTAGTTCCAACTATTGTCCCACCTAAATAGTGTCGCAAGGTAGTATCTCATACTACAAAATTTAGCTTCTTTACAATCTGTTCAAAAGGTGCACAGAAGGACATTGCAACCATTGCAGCCTCAGTACAAGCATCTTCTATCCAACAAAAGAAAATCGACAAGATTGCAACAAAGCGCAATGATTATTTCTACACACAGTCATCTCATGTAACCAGACTGGTTAAAAAGGTCCAACCCTTCCAGCCACAGGTTCGTGACAACCTTCAACAAGCTAAGAAAAACAACTTCTCCAGTAAGGCAAGCAGCTCACCAAGATTCAGATTCAACAAATGCTTCCCTCTCTCCCCCGAGAACTCAATGCAATGGAGACCATTGCTTCCTAAGGAGGGAGGATTGATCCAGGTGGACATCAGTGGCCACGCCCCTATTCCACGGGCTCGAAAAACATTTTTCCATCTTGGTAGTTTTTCGGTAGTTTTTAGGGTTCCAAACTTTCAGGGTCATTTTGAGGCCCTAAACGACGTTTTTTGGGGATTTGGAGCCCAGGTGGCTGGCTATGGCACTAACCTAGGCTAGTCAAAAATTGTTCTTCTCGGTTAAACCTTTCCAACGATGTATCGAGTGCCCAAAATGGAGATCATATGCAAAAGTTATGCCCTCGGGAAGTTGGCATATCAACTACCCACATCAGGGCCTGCAAACCTTTTGTCTTTTCATCTTTCGGGGTTAGGGTTTTGTATTTTACTTGCCTTTGGAGCCTCATTGTAATGATCATATTCTGGAAAATGTGAGTAGCCGTCACATTTCTTCTCAGAGATAAGCTGCCACCATTATAGCGAGTCTTTCACTCTGTATTTTACAGTGTTTGTACATTTTCGCTCATTAATAGAAATTGTGTATTATTGTATCTATGTGTTTATGGTTGCATCTATGATCCATTTCTTTTATATTAGTGAATATCTGAGATATCTTTGTAGATTTCTTTATTATATCTCCGCTCTCATTTCTTATCGAAAATAATCTAAATCACCAAGTAATCTTCAGCATTCAATGTTCCTACATTTGCAGTGATCCTCGTCAAGCTCCATTTTTTGTTTACAAGCTCATGCACAGGCCATAGTTGTAAGTATGAAAGGGTAAACAAAATTGAGGTAAAAATATGTTTTTATCATCTTCTTAATTTATTAAAGATAGGAGAATCACTAAGTATAATTACTCTTAAACTCACCCTCCCTACTCATGATTATGTTTTCCATTACCCACAACCAAATTGTACACTAATCATCATTGATTATTCACTTTATCATTAATTACTCATGCCAATTTATATCATGTTTCACTGTATTTACATTCCCGAAGCTTAAAAATAATTATTCACTTTACCATTAATTACTCATGCCAATTTATACCATTTTATTCTGTAGGCCAAGATTCTAAATACATTTTATTAATCTTAAATAGATCAACTATATTAATTTAATTGATTTCCTAAGTTTTTAATGAATTAGCTAGAATGCCTTGAATACATTTAATTAATGACATTTTGTGCAAGTTTCGATACCAGCTATATATTTCTAGTACCCATACTCCACGAATCCAGTACTAAATCTACCACGTGGGTTTTTTAAGAGGATTAATTCAAGATTGTTCATTTTGTTGCAGTCAACCGTCAATTGCTTGCTTGTGACCAAGATGTTTCTCCTTGTATGGCATTGAGATTGGAGAAGATATTGTTTGTGTGAAATTAGCATGAGAATCTTCAATTGGTGACATTTGTCTCTTTATTTGTATAGAGGATCCAAAAAAGAAGGCATGATCTGTCCATAGTGTTCATGAAAATAAGGAATCGATGCATCCAAGAAATTTGTTGATATTTGGGGCACGATGTGTCTATGTATAAAAATGTTTCTATTGTTAAAAAGAATCCATTCATTCATGTGTTGATATAGAAAGGTTGTTGTTGTATTATGAGAGAGGGAAGCCCAATTTTTAAATAAATGAAGAATTAATTCTTGCTGCAATTTTGTGCGTTGATTATTTTGGTTTGAGTTAGCTTCTCTAGGAGTGTTGTCCAGGTTGGGTAGGGCCCCTTGATCCAGGTAACATCCTGATTTTTCATTTATTAGTTTAGATTGTCATCGCATTTGATTTTATTTCAGTTTGTTTGTTGTTTCCATTTACTTGCAATTTCGATTCTACATTGTTTTACAAATTTGGAGATTAATCCTCAGGTTCATCGCATCAACATTTTTTGTCATTTCCCCCACCTAGTGTCTTACCTCGCCAACCCTATTTTATCTACAATCTCTGCTTTCAATTGCGTCCATCTTATTTCACCTCATGCTGCCCCATTTTATTTTCTCCTCACGTTTGCAGGTGATCGTTCCCTTTGTTTAACGTTACACATTGCCTGGAGTTATTTATACTCTCGGTACTCATCATATCGTGTTACACATGGTTTTTTTTATTCCAGTTCATATCCATATACATTGTGTTAAATATTCATGTTGCATAAATTTTGTTATGCATGTGTTTCATGTGTCTTGTACATAAAACATTACGTGTTTAAATCATTTATTGTTACATTGTTTACGTATATCTTGTGTCACGCGGATTTTTATTCCAGTTCACATATATAAATCTCGTGTTAAATATTCACTGTTATGTGAGTTCGCTCCTTGTACGTCTGTATTGTTATATTGTATATAAATTATTATGCGTCTTTTAATTTGTTTACATATTATATATATGGTGTATTGTTACTCACATTCTATTCGAGTTTTGAGAATGTTTTGTTGATTTGATTGGTTACTTATTATATAGTGTTTTGTTATTGTTTATTTATTTGTTAGTAGACGAGTTGTTATCACACACACATATATATATTTGTTTTAAGTTGTTAACTTGTGTTTATATGTTTTTTTTTACATCGTATTATATTTGTTACATTATATGATATTGTATTTGTTACATTTTATGTTGTTGTATTAGTCCATTGTTTTATTACTTTGTTAATTGTATATCTTATGTGTATTGTTGTGTTAGATATTGGTTTATTGTTTTGTCAAATAAAAATATATATTGTTACATATTGTAGGTTGTTCTTTGAAGTGTCATTGTTATCGATGTATTGTTTTGTTATTATACATTTTGTGATATTGTTATTATATGTTTCTTTTTGTTAAGCACCACAAGTATGTGTGTAGCGTTAAATGGGTTATCCACATGAAGCAATTCCATTCTTGTACTTAGAACAAAACTAATCTCGTATCAATAAATATCGCGCTCTTTGGGTGTATCTCTTCTTGAGGACAAATCTCTAAAGTGTGTTTCTTTTGAAGTCTTTACATTGCATCACTTTAATTTTTTTCCTCTAGCATATGCGTGGATCCACCACAAAAATATCATTGAAGGTTAAAGACACTAATAAGCTACTACCGTGAAATTGCATGAACACCTTTGTGTGAAAGATTGCAACTCATAACATTTATAGTGTTAGTTGTTCCACAACCCAGTGACGATTCCCTTAGTGTTATTTTTCAGTAGTTTGCTTGTTTTTATTTCCTACATCTTGCTTCTCTTTAATTTTCTTGGATTTCCTAGTTTACTCCCGGCATAGGATAGATTAGAGCTTTAATCTTGCATTTCATGTGCTTGCACCTCTAAGTTTACGAACCTTAAAGATTGATGATTTAATGCCATAGATTTATACATATAAATAACCCCACATTTTGTCATCGTTGTCACAGAGGTGTTAGAGGGATTAGAGCATAGGTAGGTTTTTTTCATAAATTATGTGTTTTTTGTGTAACCTACAATTACAACACGGGGGAGGAGAAGCGGTAAGACACAAAGGCACCCTTGCTTCATAATTATTGAAGGGGTTCTAGCCCGACGCATTCACTTTGGTGAGTTTCTCTAAATTCTCATTGTTGTTTCTTTTATGCAATTTTGCTTTATTTCAGTTTGATTCATGAAAAGAAGAGAAGCATAACTTGTGTGAACAGATAACTTGGTGATAGCATGATCCTAGTAGCACGGTGGCACTTCGAGTACATGATTAGTTTGCTTGTATTTTCTTTAAGTGTGTTTCCTTTTCATTTCTTCAATATTTTTGAGCTTTTCTTTTGGAGTTGTAATATCCCCCACACACTAACCCCTATGCAATACATGACCTACCAACTAGAAAAAGAAGGATTCTTAAGATTCTGTTGAACAAAAGAGGAAATGCTACTCCGAGAGATTTCTCAAATTCTAGCAACAGTTGGTGTCTTTGCCTCTCAAGAAGAGAAAATCCTTATTGCAATCATAACATACCTACCTCTCTGGAAGTAATAGAAGAACAAAATTTCCATGAGCCACATCCACAAGATCTAGAAACCTTATTTGATAACCCAAACCAAGGAATCCTGGACTGCATTCAATGGAGAGCAACCATTAGAACCTGAGATAGAGGATTTCTTGATGCACCTATCATCAGATCCTATATGCATCCAAGAGAGCAACCATTTGACAGTAGAGGAGGATCTACAAAGTGGTCCAAATGAAAAAGTGAACCAAGAACATCATGAATTTATTGAACGTTGGTTCCAGACGACTATGAGCTCGAACCACCACTTTCTTCTCCAACAATTCTTGACATCCTATCATTTGAAGCAACTAGTATCTCATGATCTAGTATACATTAAAGCATATTTTTCAAACCTGAGTATGAATATGTTTGTAATCTTGTTACACACGTGGATTCACTGGAAGTACTCCTACACTTGAGCAAAGGGTTTCCTTTTTCAAGTAGGGTAGGACATTGTAATAAATAAAACAAATAGAATAATAAAGAGAAAAATAAGTCTAGTTGTGAAAACCGGATAACTGGCACAACTAGACATGAATAAGATCTGTAAGTTTATGTTGGTTCAAATCTTGTATTGTATTCTTCAAATCACTTATGTTTTGTACTCGCGTTGGTTGATGTGGGATTCCTTAAGGACCACCTTCCGACAAATCTCATCCCATCAAATCCAACACATCATCTGGGATCGAGGTTAGAGAATGTAAAAATACCTTGGAGTCTCCATGTCTTAATGGAATATTTCTTCATTAACGATCATGGGAATACATCAATGTCCCTTGATTGTCATATCTTGCAGGTCACTCGACGTCATCACATCCATTTGTGTCTATCAATATGTACTTAGTTACCTTGACGTTCATTGTCATCATTGGTGAGTCATCTCACATTGGTTAATGGCATACATTAATGGCCAATAATCCAATGATTTCTTTCTATTTTCAAAATCAAGTAAATTCATTCACATAGATTGAAATGTACCAATAGGGGATAAAGGACAAAGACCATATGCTTTTATGGTATCAACAAAATTTTTGCAACAATTTGTTTTCGTGTAGCATCTTGTTCCAATAAAAGTCTTCCACTCAGTCTTAAACAGTTTGCATGAGGACATTCAAACCCTTGGGTTTGAGGGAGATCTTCAGATCCCTTCTAGATCTTCATATTGTTTTAGCACCTCTAGCATCTTCAGTTCATTTCAGCCAGTTTTTCCTTCCTTCATCATGGTTAAGTTCAACCTCTTTAAGAAAATTCATCTCCCATCAACTTTAGTTCTCTCTCATATTCTCAACAGTGCTATGCCTTTCTCACTCTCATCTTCAACATTCAGTCAACATGCATCGGATCCTTCATTCCAACCGATAGCACATCAGGATTCAAAACAAAGGTAACTTGAGGTAAAATAAGTATAAATATCTTTAATTTAATAAGAATTTGGAAAACATAATGCATAACCACTATTACCCACTCCACAATCCACTATGCATTATCACCACTTACAAAGTACCATCACAATTACTCAGTAAACCTTCCATTTTCACTCCACCATTCATAATGAAATCTGTACTCTGATCACAAGACCAAGAAATGAAAATAAAATATGTGGTATACAAACAAAAATACAGAGCAACATTCATAGTGTCTTCTCCTTATACGTCATAAAGCAGTCCTAAGTCATTTGAATGTTCTAAATAAAAGGATAAAATATTGGTCTTCAAATGAATGTAAGATGCATAGTATAAAAGTTACCAAGTTCATATGGCCACCATATCCATCATTTTATAAACCATTCACAACACACATACCATCCACCATCCCTCATAATGTACATATTTTGTTTGTCCCCCATTTTCATGACAATTCTTGTTGCTCTATTTTAGGAAATCAAGTTATCTGTTTGTTGTGACCATATGATAAAAATTAGTGACGAAGCGTGTTTCTCCATAAGAACCAACACCTTCAGTCTTCATAGTGTTTCTCCACAAGAACCAACACTAGAAACAATTTCACAAATATCTACCCATACGAAATAATTAAATAGAGTATACAATGAACATTGAATAAAGATTTACAAGTTCTTGTTTGCATGAGGACATGCAAATCCTATGGTTTGGGGAATGTTGGGCTTCGATTTTGTCATAATTCTCCGCCAAATAAAGTCAATATTTTATTAATAATCTATGTCCATCTATTCCATAAACCCTCATTAACCATCATCATTCACAATTATACATCATGTGTGGTTAATACGTCATTTTTCTATATTTTTAGTGATTAAAGACGATTGTATCATGGTTTTTTTATGATGGTTCATGTTAAGAATTCCTCCATATCAAGCATCTTCTCTAAGTGATATTCAACATTCAAAATGTTCTTACATTTTCAATGATCCTCGTCAAGCTATATTTCGTGTATACAAGCTCAAACATAGGCCACAATTGTAAGTATGAAAGGGTGAACAAAAATGAGGAATCATGGACTACATTCAATGGAGAGAAACCATTAGAACCTGAGATAGAGAATTTCTTGATGCACCTATCATCATATCCTATATGCATCCAAGAGAGCAACCATCTGACAGTAGAAGATCTGCATGGAACGGTAGAGGAGGATGTACAAAGTGGTCCAAATGAAAAAGTGAACCAAGAACATCATGACTTTATTGAACATTGGTTCCAGACGACTATCAGCTTGAACCACCACTTTCTTCTCCAACAATTCTTGACATCCTATCATTCGAAGCAACTGGTATCTCATGCTCTAGTATACATTAAAGCATATTTTTCAAACCTGAGTATGAATATGTTTGTAATCTTGTTACACACATGGATTCACTGGAAGTACTCCTACACTTGAGCAAAGGGTTTCCTTTTTCAAGTAGGGTAGGACATTGTAATAAATAAAACAAATAGAATAATAAAGAGAAAAATAAGTCTAGTTGTGAAAACCGGATAACTGGCACAACTAGACATGAATAAGATCTGTAAGTTTATGTTGGTTCAAATCTTGTATTGTATTATTCAAATCACTTATGTTTTGTACTCGCATTGGTTGATGTGGGATTCCTTAAGGACCACCTTCCGAAAAATCTCATCCCATCGAATCCAACACATCATCTGGGATCGGGGTTAGAGAATGTAAAAATACCTTGGAGTCTCCATGTCTTAATGGAATATTTCCTCATTGACGATCATGGGAATACATCAATGTCCCTTGATCGTCATATATTGTGGGTCACTCGACATCGTCACATTCATTTGTGCCTATAAATATGTACTTAGGTACCTTGACGTTCATTGTCATCATTGGTGAGTCATCTCACATTGGTTAATGGCATACATTAATGGCCAACAATCCAATGATTTCTTTCTATTTTCGACATCAAGTAAATTCATTCACATAGATTGAACTATACCAATAGGGGATAAAGGACGAAGACTATATGCTTTCATGGTATCAACAAAATCTTGCAACAATTTGGTTTTGTGTAGCATCTTGTTCCAATAAAATTCTTCCACTCAGCCTTAAACAGTTTGCATGAGGACATGCAAACCTTTGGGTTTGAGGGAGATCTTCAGATCCCTTCTAGATCTTCATATTGTTTTAGCACCTCTAGCATCTTCAGTTCATTTCAACCAGTTTTTCCTTCCTTCATCATGGTTAAGTTCAACCTCTTTCAGCAAATTCATCTCCCATCAGGTTTAGTTCTCTCTCATATTCTCAACAGTGCTATGCCTTTCTCACTCTCATCTTCAGCATTCAGTCAGCATGCATCAGATCCTTCATTCCAGCCGGAAGCACATCAGGATTCAAAACAAAGGTAACTTGAGGTAAAATAAGTATAAATATGTTTAATTTAATAATAATTTGGAAAACATAATGCATAACCACTATTACCCACTCCACTACGCATTATCACCACTTACAAAGTACCATCACAATTAATCAGTAAACCTTCCATTTTCACTCCACCATTCATAATGAAATCTATACTCTGATCATAAGACCAAGCAATGAAAATAAAATATGTGGTATACAAACACAAATACAGAGAAACATTCATAGTGTCTTCTCCTTATACGTCATAAAGCAGTCCTAAGTCATTTGAATGTTCTAAATAAAAGGATAAAATATTGGTCTTAAAATGAATGTAAGATGCATAGTACAAAAGTTCCCAAGTTCATACGGCCACCATCTCCATCATTTTATAAACCATTCACCACACACATACCATCCACCATCCCTCATAATGTCCATATTTTGTTTGTCCCCCATTTTCATGACAATTCTTGTTGCTCTGTTTTAGGAAATCAAGTTATATGTTTGGTGTGACCATATGATAAAAATTAGTGACGAAGCGTGTTACTCCGCAAGAACCAACACCTTCAGTATTCATAGTGTTTCTCCACAAGAACCAACACTAGAAACAATTTCACAAATATCTACCCATACGAAATAATTAAACAAAGTATACAATGAACATTGAATAAAGATTTGCAAGTTCTTGTTTGCATGAGGACATGCAAATCCTCGGGTTTGGGGAATGTTGGGCTTCGATTTTGTCATAATTCTCTGCCAAATAAAGTCAATATTTCATTAATAATCTATGTCCATCTATTCCATAAACCCTCATTAACCATCATCATTCACAATTATACATCATGTGTGGTTAATACATCACTTTTCTATATTTTTAGTGATTAAAGACGATTGTATCATGGTTTTTTTTATGATGGTTCATGTTAAGAATTCCTCCATATCAAGCATCTTTTCTAAGTGATATTCAACATTCAAAATGTTCTTACATTTGCAGTGATCCTCGTCAAGTTCTATTTCGTGTATAGAAGCTCAAGTATAGGCCACAATTGTAAGTATGAAAGGGTAAACAAAACTGAGGTAAGAATGTGTTTTTGGCATCTTCTTAATTTATTAAAGATAAAGGGAAATTACTAAGTATAATTACGCTTAATCTTACCCTCCCTTCTCATGATTATGTTTTCCATTACCCACAACCAAACCTTATACTAATCATCATTAATCATCATTGATTATTCACTTTACCATTAATTACTCATGCCAATTTATATATGTTTCACCATATTTATATTCCCCAAACTTCAAAATAATTATTCACTTTAACATTAATTACTCATGCCAATTTATACGCTTTATATTCCCCAAGCTTCAAAATAATTATTCACTTTAACATTAATTACTCATGCCAATTTATACGCTTTATTCACTTTTATTCTGGAGGCCAAGCTTATAAATACTTTTCATTAAGTTTAAAGAGATCAAATATATTAATTTAATTAATTTCCTATGTCTTTAATGATTTAGCTAGAATGCCTTACGTTTAACTAGTGATGTTTTGTGCAAGTTTAGGTACCAGCTATATATTTTAGGTACCCATATCTCCATGAATCTAGTACTAAATATATCATGTTGGTTTTTGAAAAGGACGAATTCAAGATTTGTAGTTTTGTTGCAGTAAATCTGTCAATTGCTCTCTTATGCACAAGAATTTTCTCCTTGTATGGCATCGAGATTGGAGAAGATATTGTTCGTGTGCAATTAGCATGAAAATCTTCGAATGGTGACAACTGTCTCTTTATTTGTATAGTGGATCCAGGAAAGAAAGCACGGTCGGTCCACCTTGTTCATGAAAATAAGGGAATGATGTATCCAATAAATTTGTTGAGATTTGGGGCACAGTGTGCCTATGTATAAATATGTTTCTGTTGTTAAAAATAATCCATTCATTCATGCGTTTATATAGAAATGTTGTTGTATGATTAGAGAGGGAAGCTTGATTTTTAAATAAATGAAGAATTGATTCTTGCTGCAATTTTGTGCATAACTCTGTGTGTTGATTATTTTGGTTTGAATTAGCTTCTCCAGTAACATTGTCAAGTTGGACAGGGCCCTCGATACATGTAACATTTTTATTTTTCATTTATTAATTTAGATTGTCATCAAATTTGATTTTATTTCAGTTTGTGTGTTGTTTACATTTACTTGCAATTTTGATTATGCACTACTTTACTAATTTGGAGATTAATCCTCAGGTTCATCGCATCAACAATTTATACCATTCCCCCGACTTCTTACCTCATTAACCTTATTTAACCCTTCAATTGTGTCCATCTTATTTCACCTCATGCTGCCCCATTTTGTATTTTCCTAGGTTTGCAGGCTATCGTTCCCTATGTTTAATGTTGCATACATCCTAGAGTTATTTATACTCCTGTTACTCGTCATATTGTGTTATAGGTGGATTTTTTTTATTCCAATTCATATCCATATACATAATGTTAAATATTTGTGTTGTGTAAATTATGTTATCCTGTGTCTTGTACATAAATCATTAGTGTTTAAATCGTTTATTGATTAGTTGTTTAAGGGTACATTATTAAGTGTCTTATAATTTTTTTACTTTTATTACTTTGTTTACATATATATTATTACTTTGTTACTCACGTTCTATTCTGGGTCATTTTGGGATTGTTGTGTTGATTTGATTGGTTACATATTGTATAATGTTTTGTTATTGTTTATTTATTTGTTATTACATGAGTTGTTAATATATATATATATATAATGTTTTGTTATTACTTTGTTTACATATATATTATTACTTTGTTACTCACATTTCGTTTATTGATTAGTTGTTTAAGGGTACATTATTAAGTGTCTTATAATTTTTTTACTTTTATTACTTTGTTTACATATATATTATTACTTTGTTACTCACGTTCTATTCTGGGTCATTTTGGGATTGTTGTGTTGATTTGATTGGTTACATATTGTATAATGTTTTGTTATTGTTTATTTATTTGTTATTACATGAGTTGTTTATATATATATATATATATATATATATATATTTGTTATTGTTTATTTATTTGTTATTACATGAGTTGTCATAAACATAAGTTAATAACTTTAAACAAATATATATATATATATATATATATATATATATATATATTTGTTTAAAGTTATTAACTTATGTTTATGACATCGTGTTATATTTGTTACATTATATATTTTTGTATTAGTCCATTGTTTTATTACTTTGTTAATTGTATATCTCATGTGTATTGGTGTGCTAGATATTGGTTTATATATATATATATATATATATATATATAGTTTAAAGTTATTAATTTATATTTGTATGTTTTTTTTGACATCGTGTTATATTTGTTACATTATATGTTGTTGTATTAGTCCATTGTTTTATTACTTTGTTAATTGTATATCTTATGTGTATTGTTGTGTTAGATATTGGTTTATTGTTTTGTCAAATATAAATATATATTGTTACTTATTATAGGTTGTTTTTTGTAGTGTCATTGTTATCGATGTATTGTTTTGTTATTATTCATGTTGTGATATTGTTATTATATGTTGTTTTTAGTTAAGCACCACAAGTATATGTTATAAATATATATTGTTGTGTATTATAGGTTGTTCTTTGTAGTGTCATTGTTATCGATGTATTGTTTTGTTATTATACATGTTGTGATATTGTTATTATATGTTGTTTTTTTGTTAAGCACCAAAAGTATATGTATAGCATTAAATGGATTATCCACGTGAAGCAATTACACTCATGTACCTAGAACAAAACTAATCCCGTACCAATACATACCTTTCTCTTTGGGTGTACTTCTTGAGGACAAATCTCTTAAGTGCATTTATTTTGAAGTCTTTACATCGCATCACTTTAATTTGTTTTCCTCCAGAATATGTGTGCATCCACCACAGGAATATCATTGAAGTTTAAAGACACTAATACGCTACTTCCGCAAAATTGCATGAACACCTATGTGTGAAATATTGCAACTCAAAACCTTTATAGCATTAGTTGTTCCACAACCCAGTGACGATTTCCTTAGTGTCATTTTTCAGTAGTTTTCTTGTTTTCATTTCCTACAGCTTGCTTCGCTTTAATTTTCTTGGTTTTCTTGGATTATCGTCGGTGTGTTGATATTATGGTAGTTGTGGGGGGTATTAACCTCCACATGTAACCTTTGACAAGACTAGAATATTCTGGGAAGCAAGAGAAACCCTAAAGCTTTGGATAATAACCCTAGAAGACAAGTTGACTTAATAGAATAAATTAATATTGAGTTATTATCCCCTAGGAAGAGAAGTCAACCCAGTCAGTTAAGATGAATTAGTATAAATAAAGGGAGCTAGATCTCATTTTTCACTCACTCACTCACGACTACATAAGGAAAAGAAGTGTGCATGAGTGAAGGAGAACTGCAACGGTTGCAGTAGTGATCTTGTCTTGGGTTATTGGTAAGGGAAATGACATTTATCATCACCAATATTATAAATTTTGGGATCATTCAAATATGTTTTTTAATGATTGTTTGTATGTGGAGAAAAATTGCATTCATCGAGATCAACCTCTATTGTGAGATCCAAGACTTATTTGATTAATTCATCCATATAATCCAACCAACCACATGCACCAATGCATGAGTTAGGTTTATTAGACATTATTTTCTATTTCAACAAAATATTTGACCCATGCATTAGTAAAACAAGAATACATTCAAAGAATTTCACTTATAGAGAACTCAAATGGTATTTGAAAATTTTAACTAAATAATATTTCAAATATGGGAAGAATGATGAGTTTAATGATGTAGCAAAAGTAGAAAGATTACCACTCCTAATATGTCACCTACTCCCAATTATTTAGAAAAGAAAAACATGATTTCTTTCATGTGTCTATTTTTTTAAATGCAAAAAAAATGTCTATCAAAAATGTCAAAAGCACAAATCACTCATGGGAAAAAAAACAAAAAAAATGATTAATTGACATTATGACTAAGTCAAATCTAATAGTCACACTTAGCATCAATTTTTCTATGCCTATATGATCATTTATTCGATGTTTTTGTGCTAACATCGATTAAGTGATGTGTGTTAGGGTCAAAAGACATAACAAATGAAAACATTCATGAATTTTCGATGTTAAAATCATTTTTTTCAACAAACATGGATTCAAATCTCATATTTCAACCCCAAAGGTAGTATTTCCTTTATATAAGGTCCACAACATTTTCATCCATAATACCCTTTTGTTACAAGACCTATGTTGTTATTGTATATGGAATATGTTAGTGCCAAAGAAGACAATTGCACCAAATTAGTTATACTGAATAACATTATGGATATAAATAAATCAATCAACATGCTTACCAAAGCAAACTCCTAGTCTTGAATAATAATGCATGGTGTAAGAACATATTCCATACAACATAAAAGACCTCTTTATTAAGGTGGGTCTTGATACATTGCATACATGTATCCCTTACCAGAATTGCTTCAATTCATCGACCAATGGTTGGAGGTAGACACTCATTCTCTTCATGTGTCTTCTACTAGAAACTATAAGAGCCAACATAAGATGCTCAATCTTCATAGAAAACCATGGGGAGTAGTGTTATTGATATAACACTCGTCAAATAGAATAGTTAGAAAGAATACAGGTTAACTCCAAATAGAATAGTTATAAGAAAGAATAGGCCAGTGTTTTATAAAGAATACAAGTTAACTCCATCCATTTCTATGCTCAATCAAAGGATTCATACCTCATCCTTGTATTTAACAAACCCTATGTCCTCTATATGCTTCAAATCCATTGGGATACACATAACTGCTAGATTAGTTATGTGTAAGGAATGACACCCTACAACATGGCTAATTATTTGTAACAAAAGGTTCTTTCAATCCTTGGGATTCCAAGCATGTGCCTTAATATATTATGAGAAAGATCATGTCCTTCACCATTTTAATTTTTTTAATTTAGGGTACCATTCATGCCCACAGTATGGGCATACATCTTTGTCTATGTATTTGTCTTTATAAAAAAACAATCATTTCGAAAATCATGATACGATATGTTGTAAGGTACCAAATGTTATTATGTAGAGTAGAAACATAATTGTTATAACAATTATCAGCATAAAGATCAAAATATAGAGTACAATGACACAATTGATTCCATAAATGATACCTTTATTATATTGATAACCAATTTCACTTACTTTTGTGTCCCCCCTTTCTTCCCAACAATATCCAAATGGAGGGAAATTCAACCACCAACCACAATAGAAGTTGGTAACTCGATGAGACTTAGTGAGACTAGAACCTTAGAAATCATGATGAAATTAATTCACCTTTAAATAATCTATTCAAATTGACTGAGCTATCCCATTGGGATAATATATATTTTTTCCAAAGAAAACCTTGTGAGAAAACCCAAGGGATGCATCCCATATTCATGGATGGCATCCCTAGTAAACTCGTTGGTGTAGAAAACTGTGTCTCACCAAGGGGGATTTGAACCACGCACATGTTGGAATAGAACTATCCAAATTCCCAACAACATTGGAAACCATCGATTGAGCTAACCTTATTTCACTTAGTTAAAGATGGGTCCAACATTTTTTTCTCATCATCCTCACTTTTTTCATTTTATTTGAAGCATGAGAGCCCAAGGGGGATCAAGACCTATTCTCTTGATCCTAGATCAATCACTGTCCTATATGGCTAGTATGAAGGAGACTCATTTGCAAAGTTCATAATCACTAGACATGATAACTTTTTCCACTTATCGCCTCTCCCTTCCATGGGAAGTCTCAAAAGAGATGTGAATGATTATGGAAATATCTACATATAAATGGAACATTCACGTAATTTAGAATCTAAACATGTTCATACTCCCCTTCCTCAATGATTATTTGATTAAGAAAACCCTTGTTCATGGACATCTACATCGATATTCTCATAACTACTTCCCCCATCAATATTTCTATGGTTGGATATTGCAAGGAACCCAATTTTCTCCCAATAGCTTGAAGCACCCTCTTATTAATTAGTGTAACAAAAGACTCAACAACCTAACATAGATACAGATATTGTTCCTCAACACCAAATTGAGATGAAAGATTTATACCATGACTGCAACACCAAGCCTAAGTTCATATAGAACGAGGGCCCTTCCTTCATTACAACCTCAATAGCCTGGGTGCCATAAAGTTTGGGAAAGCATGAAGACCTGGGGACTATTGTTGGTAGAGATGGTTCAAGGGATCACTAGCGTAGCACATTGAAGGACCAAAAGGGTTTTACTGAAACTATATTTTCCTAGATCCATGTGTTTTTGGGTGTTTTTGGGGTAGATTTATTATAAATTTGCAAGTTTTTCAGCAAATTACTCTTTTGGGGGGTTACTTTTGACCTTCACCTATGACATCTTTACCCAAAATTATTCTAAAAGAGAGTCAAGGGTTCATAGGAAAGAACTACAACACATGGATGCAATGGATGTTGACCATTTGTTAGTACAGGGAGCTAGCAAATATTGTCCTTGGTAAACTTACCCAACCTGAAGTTGCAGGTAAATACCAGGATAAGTTTGATGAAAAAGATAGAGAAGTTGTGATTCTGATTAAGTTGCCCATGAAAGATGAGATGCTTACAGAGGTCCATATAGGTAAGACTTCATCAGTGATCTGGACACATTTTAAAGATTTGCATGAGACATCAAACAAAGGCAAATCCTTCTTCCTAAAGAACATGTTTTTTATGATGATGAATGAGCATGCATCCCTCCAGGAGCATTTTCTCAAGATCAAAGATATTCAAGAATAGTTGATGGCCATTGTTCGAAAGATGGAGGAGAAATACATGGCGGTAATCACATTGAAAATATTAGCACATACTTATGAGCACATTATTGAGACCCTAAACATCAATTTCACAAATGTTGACCTAAAGTTTGATGAGATTTGTAGTAAGCTCTTACAATAGGATAGATGGAAGAAACAATTCGATAATAGCTATGAGGCGTAGATTTCTAAGCAAGCCTTTGCTATCAAATTAAAGGGAAAAGGTAAATAGGTCAAGAAAACAAGACAAATCAATGGTGAGGATGTCACCAAAGATCAGAAGACCATCAAATGCCATTATTGTGGCAAGGAGGGCCATATGAAGAAGCACTGCATAAAGAGGTTGGCTAACCAAAAAACCAACCAAGTAGGGCCTTATTAGCGAGCTCATGTTGTAGAGCATATAGAGGAGGAGTCAACCTTCTATGCATTTATGGCCACGACACAAGCAGACAATCCTAGATCATCTTGTCAGTTCATCGATTTAGGTGCATCATGTCATTTTACCAATAGGAACCACTGGTTGACAGAATACATGCCTTATTATTCCAAGGATTCAGTGATCTTTGGTGGTCGTGAGGAGTATACAGTCATTGAAAAAGGAAATGTGTAGATTTCATTTGGATGAAAAATGATAAGCTTCCTCAATGTATACTACATTCCAAGAATGGAACTTAATCTGCTTATAGTTAGTCAAATTATATGGCATAGCCCCCAACTAGATGTCAACTTTAGCAATCCAAGTGATACATAGTTGACAAGGAGACTAAGAATATTGTTGTTCTTGGTGTCTAGGACCACAAATTGTTCAGAATGGAGGATATTAGATAGGTCAGAGAGCATGCACTATCAGCCAAGAGTGTGTCATATATCAGTACACCATGACATCAAAGGTATGGGCACCTCAACTTGACCTACCTCTCTTAGTTGGCACGAGAGAATATTGTAGATGGACTTTCGGACATTCAGTAGTAGACCCAAGGAGTTGGTGGAGCTTGTCAGGCAAGAAAGTAGCACATAGCACCATTTGATGAAGGACAGGCACGGATATCAAAGAGAGTTATTCAATTGGTTTATGGAGACATTTGTGGGCCAATGAACACGACATCAAACACTGGTGTTAGGTATTTCCTTTTGTTTCTTGATGATTATAGTAGGAAAATGTGGGTGTACTTTTTGAAACTGAAATCTGAAGTTTTTAATGAATTTAAAAAGTTCAAATCCTTAATAGAAAAAGAGTCAGGTGGTCACATTATCACTCTTAGGTCTGATAATGGTGGTGAATTATGTTCCAAAGAATTCAATAACTTTTGTGCTAAACATGGGTGTTGAGGAAAAGATATGAAATGATCTTACTCAAGCATTTTCAGATTTTTCTTGGCTAAAGAAAAATAGACGGGAATATCACCCTATGTTTATAACCATCAAAATTAATATCCTAACTCACAAGTATTGATAACAAGTGCTTAGGCTAGTCTTTTTATAAATAAAAGCTTGCTAGAAAATTCATTTTTTATATGATTTTCTGAATATAACAATTGTTAAAATAAATAATCAAGACAGATGAGACATAAAGAAATCCTTTATTTCATTCCAATTCATCAAAGAGTCATTCTCTTTACAAAATTTTGTGAAGAAGTTTTGGACCAAAGTCAAACTTAGACGTCGCTGATGAAATATACAAAAGGACCTTTGACAGAAAATAAAAAACTGAACTCTAAAATCCAGATCAACTTGCCACAGATTATTTCCCACTCAACTCTACACAATAGCCTTTGTCAATCATGAAAATTAATTCACAAACAAACAAGTCTACACAGACTATCAAAGAGAGATCAACACCTCTGAAAAACAAGTGTCTGAATGATGTAATTCAGCCCCGAATCTTGTTGTCTACAATAAGACCCTGCTATCATAAAAAAGAATTAGGCTTATGATCAATTAAGGAATGAATGAAAAATGAACTATCTCAACACAAACTCAAAGAGAAAACCTTAGTATGCTTCTCCTTCTATTCTCTCCATGTTCCTCCCTTTCCTTTTGCCTTTTATAAAATTAGAATTGGTTGAAGTAGTTGAACTACTTCATTAGTTAAGTTAACAAAAAACTCAACCAACTTTTTAGTTAGGGTGAAAAGCAATAAATCATAATAAGGGTTTTAAATAAATAATAACTAGTAGGTGGGACCCCTTGTGATTCCCCTTTATCTCTTAAAAATCATAACATAACTAGTCAATTAAACAAAACATTCTTCCTTGTGACTCCCATCATCACATTCATATTTGACAATTTATCTCATTGATATTTGAAATTATTTTCAAAAATATATTACTCATATATCCAAAAAACATGTTGTCCAAAACTTTTGAAGTCAACTGTTATCAACAATAAATAAAATAAAATTTTAAATACATATTTTCCACTCTGAGATTCAATCTTTACCTTGTTGTTGTTGTCACCTTTTGATCTCTCTGAATCTACCCTTGATTGTGTTGATCCTTTAGGCCTAATCTCACTGATCACATGAGAACAATTGTCCCTCAAATGCATCCGGGAGGACATGGATTTATCAGAGCCATTAGAGGGTGAGGAAGGGGCAACAATGGATTTTTCTTTATCAGGGGCATGGTGGGCCTTGGTTTTCAACCTTTTGCTAGCATGGGAGGACTGAATTGGTGAGTGGACAGGGGCGGCTTGGACAATCTAATTGACAGGCAAGGGAGCAGGTAAAGACAAATTGGGCCAGCCACGATGTTGGGAGACTGTTGGGTGGACAATCTCTTACCATCCATCGTTTTCGGGAACCTCGGGTTGCAATGAGACATGAGGGGGCATGGGAATACTAGGGGCTTGTGGACCTTGGAAGGGAGGCCTTTCAGGCCTAGGTTGGACCACTCCTTTCCCAATCCAATTTAAAAATCCAACTTGAAATAGCTGGCCTAACTTCTGTGAGTCATCATCAAAGTGAATGGAGAATATAGGCCTTCTAGGGCCCCTGTTCCAATTACCTCTTCCTCGGTTACCTTTTCCATGGCTACCTCGGATGAAAAAGATCATTCATGCATACATGATTGATTAGAAAATAGTTCTTTTAACAACCATACATGACAACTCCTTAAAAATATGAAATAAATCTTGGTTGAACAACATATCAGACTCATGCAATCCAATCCATACAAATTGTTTAATTGTTGTCAATGAGCAGGGGGTGAACAATAGGTCTTGGGATATGCGAGGGGTTTGTATTGAGCGAAAAATGTTAAGATGAGGGGGAAAAGAAGCATGGTTACTGCTCACAGACAACACACAATCAACTGTAATGTAAACCAGGGAATATGTCACTGTAATCCATCCAAAAAACTTCGATTTCAAACTGTTACAATATAGAATTCTCTTAACTGTAATTAAATTTTAGGAACAGGGAGTGAAAAATGAATGTCGGAAGGCGAGGGGATTGTAATTAGCGAAAAGTGAAATAATGGTAGGGAAATAGAGCAGATATTGTTCATAAAATTAATTTAGTAATCCATTAACTATTCTATATCAAACGCAAAAGATCCAACACCAACCAAATAATCTTTTTGATCAATTAAACAACTACTGTGTATAATTCAATCAATTATGTGTATTAACTTGCTTACTGTTCACAATTAAATCTTTAACACGGTGTCATCAAAACAAGACAATATGCCTTCCACAACAACCTATAAAAAAATTATGTTTCTTCTCATTTGTCCACTTAATGTTTTTAAACAATTTCCAAATGAACACACAGTCACTTATTTCACTTTGTTCAGCATCGGAACATCAACCATTGTCCATGAATTATTTCCTTAATCAAATATAGACACAAAAAGCATGCCTGATTTCATCGCTCAATTCCATTTGACAATTAAATTGTAATGAGACCATATTGTCATAGAACATGTGCCTATCTCTCCTACAATGCATGATCTTCATCAAACATACATAGTGGATAGTCAAACACAATCATCAATATAATAATCTTGACTTGCCATTTAAACACATAGTAACAACAATCACCATTTCAACTCATACGATGTTGTAGGATACATAGAACATTCGACAAAATGCAAGAGCATTTATCTTATTGTACATGTTTAATTACTCTGAATATAAACATCAAACGATGGTGAGCTATCAATCCAATATAAGGAAGCAGTGACAGTATGCCCAATCCCATTTCTTAAATCAATCAAATTGCAACAAAACCATATTGTTTAAAAACTCATGCTCATCTATGATGGTGCAATCAAACAATATCCATAACATATACAATAGACAATCGAACACAACTATCATGATTGCAATATTCCCATTTGGAAATTAAAACACACAGCAACAACAACCCTTATTTCAATAAATATCATGTTGTAGGAAACACACAACTCAGCACATAAGCAAAGGGACATATTCCCATCCAACCATAAAACCATGTCAAACTATCGAATCAATTGCCATAATAAAAGAACACAGTGACTATAACCCATCACAAAAACCACTGTCAACGTTATTCATCAGGAACAACCAATAATTAACCATTGTCGATGATACTCCAACAAATCATAACAGTCAACCATGCGTCCGACCAAAAACAATAGTTCAATTAACAAAATCGGGCTTAAAATAATCAAGGGTGGACTCTGAGTAACCAACATAGGGGGGGTTGGAAATGACCATCAGAAGCAGGTGAGAACATTTGGAACAACACGTTGGATCCATAGGACATATTACCCATAGCTTTGCAAGACAAGGAGAGACTTAAACAGGCAAGAGAGATTATGAACAGAGGAGCAGAGGTCCCTCACGGGCCAATAAATAACACCAGAACACACAGGGCATAACCCTCGCAAATTTCCCCAATCAACCAGGGTAATGTTGATATACAAATAGAGCTATGAAATAGCCATCAACCTCAAAGAAAGCCCCTTGGCCATAGCCATCAAGTAAATACAAAGACACCAATAGAATAACGAGCTCATACCCAAGTGAAACGATATATAGTGACACCAAGTGGTTTGATATTAACCCCAACAACCCATAACAACAATGTGACCGAGTGAAGTGACAAGAAATGTGTGAAGAAAGCCGGTCAAGTCTGGACTGAATGAACCCTCCAAAAAAAACTCATAAGGACAATAGAGAGCCTTCATGGCTTCTGCTACTCATAATAATTAATTAAATTGTGACTTCAACCATCGTTTTCCATTTGCAATGAAAACCACACAACAACCATTCCAGAGAAACCTCACACGTTTACATAGTTTCCAGTCTCAAGAAAATAACAAACCCATGCATCACCGAGCCAATATCTATTTCATAACTAGAGCAAGTTCATGGATGGAGAAAAATACATACCTGTAACCAAAAGCCTTAAAAACGTGAGTTTGGTCGAGTGGTTCTTCCCTTGCTTGAAAATCGAAGCTTAACCACAACAAAACACAATTGAACAATAGCCAAGCTAGGGTGATAGCTAGTGAAAGGGGTATGGAGTGACGTGCAGTAAAAGCACATCGCCTCCATCCTCCATTCATTCAATTCCCTAGTACATGCCAACCAACCTTCCATTAATCCACTTAATTAATATATGCATCGAACTTAACATCCATCACTTGTCAAATGTGCCACCCATATCACCTTTAACCATTTCCAACTATACCATAACACATATCAACCATGTTTTCATATAACTCAATGAATTGCATAGCCACTAACTTTGTTAGTTAGGACTAACAACAATCATTTTAAATTCATTTGCATATAATGTGTCATAGCATAGCATAGTATAGGATAACCTTTCTTCCATTGGATTTGTTCCATATTTCTTTTTTCTTTTGTCATGACTAACACGTGTTTTGTGCAGGTGCAACATGTAACAGATCATGGTGCTAATAGCAACTTGATAACGGTGGATATAATCCATTCACACAATATGGAATTTAGAGCTTGGAGCAATTAGAAACAACACATAATAGGCATTATCCATCGCCAATAAAACCAAGATTTCATCAATCATGTAGAACACTATAAGCAGTGTCGAACAAGAGAATAAACATGAAATGAGAATCCAATATGATCTCCCAATCTACAAGGGGGTTCCACCTACTAGTATTATATATCTCGTTAGCTTATAATAATAGGATTTAGCAATATTTTGCAGGCAAAATCTTCGTTGTGATTTTTATCGTCAACAAACTCGCAACTCCACGGGGAAATTTGTTTTCAACAGATTTAGAACTCATAACTCATGGTTTCACAGACTAAGAATAGCAGGTCAAGAAGATATAACCAAGAAGATTATGCAACATGGGGAAGTGAGCAGATTTAATGGAAAAATGACCGGGAATTTGAGAATAACTCATGAAAAGTGTTAAGTATGAGGAGGTTTACCACTGTGTGCACAATCGTTCAACTGGAATCTTCTCTTTTATTTCGAGGAAAATTATGGACTTGCTCCTTTAAATTCTCAAATGGATGGAGAAATGGAAAGAAAAAGCGGGAGATAACCAGTTTCTTTGAAAGATAGCAGTGAGAGTAGATAGAAAATTCAAGTGCTTTTAGGGGAACATCGTAACAGTTGTGTAAGCTTGATTGTTATTGACTAACAATATCTTGCAGGAGTGTCACTGTGGAAAAACTGATCCAACATCTTATTCTTGACCAGAATCAACTTAAAGACGAAAAAGCAATAAAAATCATAACAGAACTAAAATTGCAGAATTTAAAACATCAGAAATAAAATGACAAAAAAGTAAAGGCAATATGAAATTGTCAAAATCGGAAAGCAAAAATCAAACTATTGTAATGCCGAAATGAAAAATAGTGATAGAAAAGAAAGCAGATCTAGACTACTAATATACAAAAAACCCAAATAGCGTTAGAACCTTTCAAGTTGGTTCCAAGTAATATTTCAAGTGAGAACCATTAATGATGTAGGATAACAATCGCTCCCATAATTTTTTTAGAATGTAAGAGTTAGTACTCAGGACAAAATCGATCTTGAGAGGACCCAGCCATAACACTTGAAACTCTGATGTAACTAACAACCCTTTAACGTATATAATTAGATCATCAAGATAGATATGAATACTGATCAATTCATCAAGAGTTATTTGTATAGGTCTTTTAAAAGTGGTACTTGCATCAAAAGCATACATTCATAAGTCATGGTACCCCAATCAGTGATAAGGGTGGTTTTGTAAGCATCTTCCCATTTTACCTCGATTTGATTGTAACTGAAAAGGACATTAAGTAAGGGTATCATCTATGACCCTACGACCTTCTGCAAAATCATTTCTATGTTAGGGAGAGGGAAAAAACATTTCATAATATCTCGCTTAACTGCGTGTAAATCAACGCAAAAACTTATATGTTCAGTGTCTTTCCAGATAGGGACCAAATTTGAAACCCATTCAGAACACTTGACTGGAAGGATGATACCAACCTTCAAGATTTTTCCCAATCCTTTTCGAATAATTGCTTCGGGTGCAGGGTTGATAGGTCTTTGTTTTTGCCTAACTGGTTTTATTCCTTCCTTTATGAGGATGGCATGTTGTATAATACCATGATCAAAACCACGAATATCCTCATAAGACCAAGCAAAAACATCTTGAAATTCACCAAGTAGCTTGGCAAACTTCATTTCTTCTTCATCAGAACATTTGGGCACTTATTTTAACATTCTTTGGAGCCTCAGTTGTCCCAATGTTCAAGGATATGGTTTCACCCACCTTCCTTTCCGAATCCTCTTCTTTTTGTTTATCTTTATTGCCTTCATCACTCAATGAAAATGAACTCTCAAGAGGATTCAAGCCCTTAGGAATCTTGTCATATTCTATGGATATAATTTCCTTGAGCTTAAGAGGTTCATTTTGAATGAAAGCACAAATGCTCTCATCGTTATGGAAAACCTGTCGAGATTCTATACTGTCAAGGATATGTGGATGATATAGAGATTGAAAGGTACAATCAAGTCTGTGTGGCAGAAGTTGTCGATTAGGAGAGGTCAAAAAAACAACTAATCGATCAGCGATTGAGTTTAAATCCCTCTTAACATGAGTGATGTTGAAAGATAAAAGGTTCAAGACAAGCGCCCAAACAGTTTGGGTGTATCGTTTCATCAGCTTGTTGCTAGGAGATTAAATTTTACGTACAAGGTTCACAACAAGATCGGAATCCCAAAAAACTGAAAGGTGACCACAACCAAGATTATAGGAGTTCTCAATGACTAATAATAAAGCTTTGAATTCAGTGACATTGTTCATGCAAGAAAACTCCAACCTATAAGAAAAGTTATGAATTTTTCCTACAAGAGAAATCAAGACACTGCCAGCTCCATTTCCTTCATTTAAGCATGAGCCATCAAAATGCATGTGCCACATACCATCATCCAAATCTATTTGTTCCAAGGGAATTTTATCCTCCTCAACAAATATGGAATACACTCCTAGTCCCTCTTCAATATAGTTTACATTAGGTTTTGAGACACTCTTTATGTAAGGTGAAATCCTTCTCTCTCTAAGGACTATAATGTTTTTACCATTCCGAGGAACAGATAAATGTGTCCCATCGAGCGAGAGGTATCCACCTATTAAGGCTCGCCAATCTCTTCCCAAGATGATTGAGTAATTTCTTACTAGCATATCGATTACATGAATACTAAGGGTTGTCCTTATTTCAAGGTGTGCGCACAAAACTAAGGTCACATATTTAATCTCGCCTATGGTTGTTTGTTTTAGACTATTATAGGAGAGAATGCTTCTGGCATTTTCATTTGTACAAGACAAGCCCAGCTCTTCCATAATAATCTTTGACATCACACTTGGGCCCGAACCGCCATCAATGGGCAATCTTATCCATAATCTTACAGAAATGTAAAAAGGGGGAATTTTTTACAGGGTATCTAAAGTTATGCACACCTACTTTATTTACAGACGAATCCTCTTCGTTTACCTCTTCAGAAATATTGGATACAACGGAATATTTTACTTCCGTGAATTGTTTCATATGCATTTGTTGTTCAGGGACGACAACCATGTCCAGAAGGGTTGCAACTGCTTTGATGTTGGCCAACTAATTCAAGATATTGCACTTGGAAGAGGGGAGAGGGGAAGTTGTTCCTTGATTGTCAAGAACCTTAGGAACTTGAACAGTAGCAACGGGTGAAGATGAGCTCGGGCTAAAAGAATTGCGGGGAGGATCAAATTTTCCCTTGGGAGCATAGTATTTGTTCTTAGTATTGATGATCATAACATCTTCTGGCTCTGCGAAATCTAGGAAAACAATGGTAGTTTATGGTATTTTACCAAAGATCTTATCTCTGGCACTCTTCCTTACCTCACATGTGGCTTTCTCGTGGTGTTCCTCGCAAAAGTTACACCAACTTTAAGGCCAGATAGCTTTAGGCTGAAAATTATTTTCAATTGGATTTCTAAAGGGAGGTGCAGAAGAGGTTGAAACTCCAGGGGTGAGAGGGGAGACAAACCCCTTTCACTCATACGTTATCATACGATTCATCATATCTTGTAATATATGTAAGAGGGAGGACATGTATGTCTGTTTAACCGATTATCCCTGAGGAAGACCTGTTCTTTCAAGATGTTCTTTTTACTCTAAACAAGTATGCAGAGCGGAACAGATATTATCAATGGCTTTTTCCTCAAGCTTATGATGGTAGGGGGAAGGTAATGCATTGTAGTAACGCATGAAAGCGTCTTGGTTCTGAGGTCAAATAAGTTCAGGGATCTGATTGTATAACTTAGAGAAATGCAAGTTGAAGGACTTTATGGTCTCACCATCCTTATAGGTGATGTTATTGTATTCTTGTAACTTCTCGACTGGGCTTTTAGATTTCCCATAAGTGGATCTGAACCAGTAGATTAACTCCTCCCAAGTAGACGAAATCTTAGGAGGAAGGTCAAGGAAATCCTCCACAACCTTTCCTTCCAAGGAATTGATGAATAAGTGCATGCAAGTATCATTGGCATTGGCTCCTATGTTGTGACAAGCATTAGAAAATGCCACCAAGTGTTCGTTTGTAGTGACAATGTTATTTCCTGAAAACCTAGGAAGATGTTCTTTGAATTTAGGAAGTGGACGAGTATTAGGTGCTAGGTTAAGAGGAGAGGAAACATGCCATGGTGTGGTCATGGCGTCTTCTTCAAAATGAAAAATCCCATATTGTTTAATGACTTTGGTGGGATTTGTGGTACATTGGACATGGATATGGTGGCTATATAAGCTACGAATCACTAAAGAAGATGAAGATTGAGAAGAGGAAGCACTTATAGTGCCGCTAGAGCCACCACTATATGCCATCTTGTGGATGATAGGTGAGGGAAAGAAAGACGAACTGGATGAATCAGACAAAGTTCTCCTTAGAGAACTTTGTTGGGTAGACAACAAAATGTTTCTTCTTCCTATTTCAGCAATAGGATTAATTTTGGGTGATAAGCCTCTTCTTCTTCTAGAGACACGAGAGTCTAAGGACATGAAACAAGGGACAAAATTGAAGGAACAAGAAGGTTATTGTTGATTTATAGGTTGTCTACGTCTAGCTTCCCAACATTCTTGGGCACTAATATCTCGTTCAATTTCTGCCCATGAATGATTAAGCTCAGAACGAGTATTGGTAGTGTCTAAAATGGTGTTAAACAAATTCAAAGCAATGTTGGTATGATCTTGAAGACCGGGCTCAATATTGGGTTGCCTTGTAACAGGTACAGTCAAAGAATCAATATCAGAAAAAATAGATGTATCAATGCTAATCAAGCATAAAAATTAACCAGAGAGATATTGAAGATCTTCCCAGTATGGTCGCCAAATAAATGTTGAGGAAAATATATGAAATGATCTTACTCAAGAATTTTCAGATTTTTCTTGGCTAAAGCAAAATAGACGGGAATATCACCCTATGTTTATAGCCATCAGAATTAATATCCTAACTCACAAGTATTTATTACAAGTGCTTTCTAGAAAATTCATTATTTATATGATTTTCTGAATATAACAATTGCTGAAATAAATATAAAGACAAAAGTAAAGACACCAAGTAGATAATCAAGACAGATGAGACATAAAGAAATCCTTTATTGCATTCCAATTCAACAAAGAGTCATTCTCTTTACAAAATTTCATGCAGAAGTTTTGGACCAAATTCAAACTTAGATGTCCCCGATGAAACATACAAAAGGACCTCTAACAGAAAATCAAAAACTGAACTCTAAAAGTTGGATCAGCTTACCACAGATTGTTTCCCATTCGACTCTGCACAATATCCTTTGTCAGTCATGAAAACTAATTCACAAACAAGTGTCTGAATGATGTAATTCAGCCTTGAATCTTGTTGTCTACAATAAGACCCTGCTATCATAAAAAAGAATTAGGCTTATGATCAATTAAGGAATGAATGAAAACTAAACTATCTCAACACAAAATCAAAAAGCAAACCTTAGCATGCTTCTCCTTCTATTCTCCCTTTGTTCCTCCCTTTCCTTTTGTCTTTAAGCAAATTAGAATTGGTTGAATTAGTTGAACTACTTCATTAGTTAAGTTAACAAAAAACTCAACCAACTTTTTAGTTAGGGGGAAAAGTAATAAATCATAATAAGGATTTTAAATAAATAATAACTAGTAGGTGGGACCCCTTGTGACTCCCCTTTAGATCTTAACAATCATAACATAACTAGTCAATTAAACAAAACATTCCTCCTTGTGACTCCCATCATCACATTCATGTTTGACAATTTATCTCATTGATATTTGAAATTATTTTCAAAAACATATTACTCATATATCCAAAAAACATATTGTCCAAAACTTCTGAAGTCAACTGTTATCAACAATAAATAAAATAAAATTTAAAATCCATAGTTTCCAGTGTGAGATTCAATCTTTCCCTTGTTGTCGTTGTCACCTTTTGATCTCTCTGAATCTTCCCTTGGTTTTGCTAAGCCTTTAGGCCTAATCTCGTTGATCACATGAGAACAATAGTCCCTCAAATGCATCCAGGAGGACACAGATTTATCAGAGCCATTGGAGGGTGAGGAAGGGGCAACAGTGGATTTTTCTTTGTCAGGGGCATGGTGGGCCTCGGTTTTCAACCTTTTTATAGCATGGGAGGACTGAACTGGTGAGTGGACAGGGGCATCTTGGACAATCTGATTGACAGACGGGGGAGCAGGTAAAGACAAATTGGGCCAGCCATGATGTTGGGAGACTGTTGGGTGGACAATCTCTTGCCATCTGTCATTTTCAGCAACCTCGGGTTGCAATGAGACATGAGGGGGCATGGGAATACTAGGGGCTTGTGGAGCTTGGAAGGGAGGTCTTTCAGGCCTAGGTTGGACCACTCCTTTCCCAATCCAATTGAAAAATCCATCTTGAAATAGATGGCCTAACTCCTGTGATTCAGCATCAAAGTGAATGGAGAATATAGGCCTTCTAGGGCCCCTGATCCAATTACCTCTTCCTTGGTTACCTCTCCCATGGCTACCTCGGCTGAAAAAAGATCATTCATGCATGCATGATTGATTATCAAATAGTTATTTTAACAACCATACATGACAGCTCCTTAAAAATATGAAATAAATCTTGGCTCAACAACATATCAGACTCATGCAATCTAATCCATACAAATTGTTTAATTGTTGTTAATGAGCAGGGGGTGAAAAAAAGGTCCTGGGATATGCGAGGGTTTTGTATTGAGCGAAAAATGTTAATATGAGGAGGAAAAGAATCAAGGTTACTGCTCACAGACAACACACATTCAACTGTAATGTAAACCAAGGAATAGGTCAATGTAATCCATCCAAGAAACTGCGATTTCAAACTGTTACAATATAGAATTCTCTTAACTGTAATTAAATTTTAGGAATAGGGAGTGAAAAATGAATGTGGGAAGGCGAGGGGATTGTAATTAAAGAAAAGTGAAAAAATGGTAGGGAAATAGAGCGAATATTGTTCATAAAATTAATTTAATAATCCATAAACTATTCTATATCAAACACAAAAGATCCAACACCAACCAAATAATCTTTGTGATCAATTAAACAACTACTGTGTATAATTCAATCAATTCTATGTATTAACTTGCTTACTATTCGTAATTAAATCTTTAACACAGTGTCATCAAAACAAGACAATATGTCTTCCACAACAACCTGTAAAAGAATTATGTTTCTTCTCATTTGTCCACTTAATGTTTTTAAACAATTTCCAAATGAACACGCAGTCACTTATTTCACTCTGTTCAGCATTGAAACATCAACCATTGTCCATGAATTATTTCCTTAATCAAAGATAGACACAAAAAGCATGCCCGATTTCATCGCTCAATTCCATTTGACAATTAAATTGTAATGAAACCATATTGTCACAAAACATGTGCCTATCTCTGCTACAATGCATGATCTTTATCAAACATACATAGTGGATAGTCAAACACGATCATCAATATAATAATCCTGAGTTACCATTTAAACACATAGTAACAACAATCACCATTTCAACTCATACGATGTTGTAGGATACACGAACCATTCGACAAAACGCAAGAGCATTTATGTGATTGTACATGTTTAATTACTCTGAATATAAACATCAAACGATGGTGAGCTATCAATCCATTACAAGGAGGCAATGACAGTATGCCCAATCCCATTTATTAAATCAATCAAATTGCAACAAAACCATATTGTTTAAAAACCTGTGCTCATATCTAATGGTGCAATCAACCAATATCCATAACATATACATTGGACATTCGAACACAACTATCACGATTGCAATATTCCCATTTGGAAATTAAAACACACAACAACAACAACCCTTATTTCAATAAATATCATGTTGTAGGAAACACACAACCCAACGCATAAGCAAAGAGGCATATTCTCAGTCAACCATAATACCATGTCGAACTATCGAATCAATTGCCATAATAAAAGAACACAGTGACTATAACCAATCACAAAAACCACTGTCAACGCTATTCATCAAGGACAGCCAATAATTAACCATTGTCGACGATACTCAACCAAATCATAACAGTCAACCATGCGTCCAACCAAAAACAACTGGTTCAATTAACAAAATCAGGCTTAAAATAATCAAGGGTGGACTCTGAGTAACCAACACAGGGGGGGTTGGAAATGACCATCAAAAGCAGGTGAGAACATTCATAACAACACGTTGGATCCACAAGCCATATCACCCATAGCTTTTCAAGACAAGGAGAGAGTTCAACAAGCAAGAGAGATTATGAACAGAGGCGTAGAGGTCCCTCACGGGCCAATAAATAACACCAGAACACACAGGGCATAACCCTCACGGATTTCCCCAATCAACCATGGTAATGATGATATACAAACAGAGCTATGAAATAGCCATCAACCTCAAAGTAAGCCCCTTGGCTATAACCATCAACCAAATACGCAAACACCAATAGCATAACGAGATCATACCCAAGTGAAACGATGGATAGTGACACCAAGTGGTTTGAGATTAACCCCAGCAACCCATAACAACAATGCGACCAGGTGAGGTGACTAGAACTGTGTGAAGACAGCTGGTCAATTCTAGACCGAATGAGCCCTCCAAAAAAAACTCATAAGGACAGTAGAGAGCCTTCATGGCTTCTACTACGCAGAATAATTAATTAAACTGTGACTTCAACCATCATTTTCCATTTGCAATGAAAACCACACAACAACCATTCCAGAGAAACATCACACGTTTACATAGTTGTCAGTCTCAAGAAAAGAACATACACATACATCATCGAGCCAATATCTATTTTATAACCAGAGCAGGATCATCGATGGAAAAAAATACATACCTGTAACCAAAATCCTTAAAAATGTGAGCTTGGTCAAGCGGTTCTTCCCTTGCCTGGAAATCGAAGCTTAACCACAACAAAACACAATTGAACAATAGCCAAGCTAGGGTGACGACCAGTGAAAGGGGTATGGAGTGACGTATAGTAAATACATGTCTCCTTCATCCTCCATTCATTCAATTCCTTAGTACATGCCAGCCAGCCTTCCATTAATCCACTTAATTAATATATGCATCGAACTTAACATCCATCACTTGTCAAATGTGCCACCCATATCACCTTTAACCATTGCTAATTATACCATAACGCATATCAACCATGTTTTCATATAACTCAATGAATTGAATAGCCACTAAATTTGTTAGCTAGGACTAACAACAATCCTTTTAAATTCATTTGTATATAATGTGTCATAGCATAGCATAGTATAGGATATGGGTGAAATCATGAAGATGGGCAACACTTTTGCTTGTTTTATGAGAAAAAAAACTATATTTTCACAAGTTCTTCAACTTCTGGCATACAAAAGTATTTTTTTTTATTTAGAATTTCACTTTACAGTAAAAACAAAACTTGTGAAGAATTTTGTTAGCTTTCCAATGACTATTTTTCCAAATTTTTTTATTAAGATTTGATATGTCAATTTAACAATTGTTTAACAGTATGTTCCTTAAACATGAAAGGAATGATAATGAGTTATTTTTTTCCACAATAATGTATCTATTATTAAACTTATGTTTTTAAGAAACCAAATATACTGCAACAATCTACAGAAACTCTATTTTATTATGACTATAATTTTGAATCTAACGAATGAATATTATAATTTCTAGAATTTTTTGAAGTTGACCAAGATGAAAACATTGCAGATTTTAAACACATGTTTTTCCACACCTTGTATCTATCTTAATTTTTACTTAAAAGTAAAATCTAAATATACTCTTTTGAAAAGAACAGTTTAAGGATTATGAATATATTTTTTTCTAAATTTTTCACTGTATATTTTTATAGATACGGATATTTCATTTCACCAAATCATAATGTTTGCTAAAAATATTATGCAGTGATTTTTTTTTAAATTAAATAAAATTAGATAAAAATAATGAAAATGAAAACAAATTATAGGAATTGAAAGTAGATTCAATTTTTCAAATGTTGGTGTCATTTTTGAAACCAAATTCTGAGTATTTGCAAGAGTCTGCAACCTCCAAAGTTCATGTTTGCTTAGGGGAATTATCTGGTTTCTGAATACAGACCCAATTTTTAGTTTTCAGCCGAAAAAACACTCTTTCAACAAAAAACCTAAATTATAACGGAAACTGTAAAAAACTAAACGGTTTCCAAGGTTTTTGGCCGAAAAAACCTTGTTTCGGTCGAAAGATTGTTGAGCGAATTTCGTCGATCGGAAAAAATGAAAAGACACGTATCGTTTCATTTCGCGCCAAATCGTATAAATACGCTTTCGGCCGAACACATTTAACACAATTCATCGGATGGACGGAAAGATATGAGCTCAAGGATAGGGATTTCAAAGCATTTCTATTACTGATTGCAGTTGTATTCTTTTATTTCTTTATTTCTTCCCTCTGTTCCATAGGCTTAATCAGAGGATCGATATCGATACATGATGGTTTTCTAGAGCACCTAAACAATTTTTCGAAACATCTTTTTGGTTTTTGTTGAATAAGATAATTGATGTTTTTTCAAGTTTTTATTGGAATAACAATTTATATGTTGAAAGATAAATGTTGAGCATTTTTTCAATGTGAATTCTTTGTTGAACATATATTTTACAGATAACTATAAAATTCATGGGAAACAAAAGTTTGCGCAAGAGAAAATTTGATCGCACTCGAGATGATACTAACCAAAACGAACAAAGGAAAGAGCATTATTGAAGAAAGAAATGAGAACGTGCAAATATTGAAGAAAGAAACGATGATAATGTAAATAGAGATTTTCAACAAGAAGAAGTCCAACTAGGTATGCATGCACATATTGTCTATATTAAAAGTATAGAATTCAAATTTAAAATATTGTTTAATATAACTGATTGCAATTACAATTTGATGTTTTTCAAAAAACATAAATAGATTTGTCTCATAATGTCGAATAAGACGTTGAAGCCGAAATTGAAGCAGAAGACGAATCACCTATATGTATGTACATAAATTTAGATAATACAAGATGAACACTTGTATATATAGTTTAGTGAATTTATGTTCGGGTTTTGTTTTGTATTATAAACTTTAATTTGAAATATGCAAGAGAATCTATCAACATTGATGATGAAATATTAGAAAATGTTGATACTGACAAATTTCGGAAGAAAAAAGCTAAGCATTATATAAGATATCGAACTAATAATATGTATAATATTTTTTTCAAAGATGAATCAGTAACAGTACAAGCTCAACTTTTACTCTGTCTAATGAAGTCAAGAAAATTAAAAGAAGCTACATCATTATTGAGTATTCAAAAGTCGACAAGGGATACAAAGGTGAAGCAAAATGTCTTTGACAATATAATCAGTGTATTAAAAGCTTTTGGAAAATCTCGAAAAAAAGATGTCAGTGTTGTACGTAGAGTGATACAAACAACAGTTGTTTCATATAGCAATATAAAAGATCGTTTGACACGACACATGGCAAAAACAATGGGAACGTCAAGAAAAACATTGCACAAACATAGAAAATTTTGATTGCAAATAGATGCAAATGATGAACTGGCTTGTTGGACAGTGATTTCTAGACAACCCTACAAAGATAGACTTGCAGAAAATGTTAAAGAATTGGCCCATAATTGTTGGTTGGAAGAATCTCGTGTTTCACCACATACAAGGGATGTGTTGCGACGAAGAATAGCATAAAACAATATGAAGAACATCCAAAACATATATTGTCAATGGCACAAATAGAATTGTTCAGTAAGTTCAAAGAAGAGCACAAAGAAGTTAAAATTTATATCAATACATTTGTGCAACAAAAACCATGGTTTGTTAGACCCATCATTGTTTGTGACACTTGTTGTTGTCGTTATCATGTGGAAATTGAGTTGTATTACGACACTTTTTTGGATTTTGGTAAAACTTTATAGCCAAGTTCACCTCCTCCTTCCACATTCCGTGCGTTTATATCTGAAATTCTATGTGAAAGAGAAGATGATGATTTATTTTACAAAAAAAAATGTGTTGGTGGAAAGAAATGTGATCGTTGTGGAAATCTAAGTTTGCTTCATTCAAAGCATCATATTGATATGAATGATCAATCATTTTCTAATATAACAGACAATTGGAAGAGATATGAATATATCAAGAGCACGGCTCCACATTCTTCAAATGTTATTTCCAAAAGGATCGATTTGAAGGTAGATAAAATCTGTGTGATAGATTTTTTTAAGAAGTTTGAGGAAGAAATTTATAAATACACCAAGCATTCACATAGATCTCGATGGAAATACCTACAATTCAAACAATCTTGTGAAGTGTTTCCACTAAGGACAATTTTGTCTGTAGTTGATTTTGCAGAGAATTACACATTCACTGCACAAAAAGAAATACAGAGTGAATATTATCATTCTGATCAAGTCACGATATTTGTCCACGTTCTATATAGACATGTTCAACGGAGTCTTAATGAAATAGAAAGCACCAACGACAATCGACATGTTATTAAAGAATGTCACTTTTATATAAGTGATGATCGAACACACAACACACATTATGTACAACATTATTTTGATAAATTTTATGATTCATTGAAAGAACGCGAAATCAGATTCGATCGACATTGGATATGGTCAGATGGGTGTGCAGGTCAGTTAAAATATTCACGATTATTCTATTGGTTATGTCGTCTTCATAAAAAATTAAACATTACACATTGTTGGAATTTTT